>VYYJ01000339.1:0-67598 GCA_021029165.1 Cyphoderus albinus | reverse complement strand
CTTTATATGACGTAGAAAATGAAGGGCCCCACCAAAAGTTTTTACCGCGAAAGTTTCTCATTGTAATTTTTTTTTCAAAATGAGCAGGCTCACTCAACTCTTACTTTACAACAAACAATAAGTTACATTTACAATGTTACTGATATAGATACAGGTGCACCTTCCGTATTTTTCCTTATAAATTCTTACTCTGTATGCTGCAATGCAATTCATATAAAGATTAGAAACAACGATGCTACACTCTCGTCTGCTAGTAAAAGTTAAATATTACAAATCAAACCACATACAGATAACATACATACACGTCAATAATGCGTCATAAATGCATATAGTTATCAATCATAGCTAAAACATGAATTAACATAAATCCTAAAGAAAGTACGAGGTAATTAAGTGATTAATTCAGAGTTTAAAATTTCCGTTGAAAACTGTTCGCTGTATATCAAAAACATAAGAGAAAGTAGCTTTTCAAAGATTGCGGTGTTTTCTACCAGGGTGGTCGGAGTCGGAGGAACGCTGCCAGTTTTGCACCCATGCTTTTCTTTCATCTCTCTCTAAAGCTTTAGCTTTTCTTTTCTGTTACCAATACCATTTACCATTGTACTGATTTACCTTTACACCAATATCAATGTAGCAGTTTAACTGACACTGATGTGAGTCCGCCTTACTACCAGGTACAATAATAGCAGTCACATTTGGCTTGGCTGTATGCTGTATAATTATAAACTATTTATAGTTTTTGTAAAAGTCTATAGATCATGAATCATGAGCAACGGGGATTTTACTTGCTTGAGAATTGAATTTATTGAATAGCAGAAAGGAAGGAAATAAAATATGAAATGACAATGAGCCGTGAGCAATGAATGGTTTATAAACTTTAGACCTGGCTGAACACTCTTTGACCTTGAAATGAAACATGAATCATGTAACATGACTGATGCCGACTGTTGCCGACTTTTTAATTCTTAATAACTAGAACAATTTGAATTACGACAAGCACAAAACTATATTTTAGTTAAGTTTAACAAAAGGCTTATCGTCATCATTTACAATTTACAACCTATAAAACGATGTTTAAAAATATATGCTGAATCCAATGCTCATGATTTCCAAAATCCAAATGCCCGTCCGTCATGGTCATAATGAGAGGAAAAAACTCTAGATAGATTTTTTCGACCTCCGAGGAAGATCTATAAGGCTCGAAAATGTAATTACATAGGATTCGTTGATTTGTACATAGATAGAATTAGAATAGACATGTTCTTGCAATGCATTGATATTTCGAATAAATCGTAGAACACGATTATTTATTTCTTTAAATATGTAATATGTAAAATCGATATAGATTTAACATTTTGTCATTATTGCCACCTTTCCTTTCATAATACAGCAATTAAAATTCACATGAACGAGGCAAGCGCCAGAGATCATTCCAAATTATTGCTCTGATTTCGCTTTTAAGTTTTTACTATGTAATCACATTTAAATAGACTATATATGGGAAAGATATTAATGATTAGTGATGCTGGTGAAAAGTTTTTCAGTAAAAGCTTATATACAGACTCTATTCAAAATGTTACATTTTAATGTTCTTATTATTGTCGTATAGTAAACGAATAAAGGGCATGTATGCATAATTATTGCTAGCACCGTAGCACCTATTACTTGGATCGAGCCAGTGCTTATATGCATATTGTTGTATTGTATTGCATATATTGATGATGAGAGCGTTCTAAGAAGAGAAGAAGCTACCACTCTGGTTGTCGGGGGAGGGGAAGTCAATATCTAGCCATTAGCTATTAGAAGTACAAAACTCAATCTAAATCTATAAGGACATCAGGAAAAGAGGTACATGAAATTCTCACAGACCGTCACCGCACAATCCACAATTGTAGGGAAAGAAACACTGAGCATCACCAACTACCACAAAAAGAAGCGAGAAGGAGCAGGCAGGCGTCATCAGTATCATCAACATCATCATCATCGTCATCATATCATCAAATATGCATACAAGTAACCAAAAAAGTAAGCAAACGAAACTCTTCTCAATCAACCCAGGTCTTTTTTCTTGTCCTCATTCTCATTCTATTCTATTATTTCTCCGTGTGATCCACGTATGCCTATGTGAAATGAAAACTCATGGACAATCGAATTCAAGGAAAAAGCTTGACTTGGCTAAACTCATCATTATCTTTGTTTTATATTATTTTATAACGCTAGTTTAGTCATAAAATGCTTTCAAGATGTTAGCTAAAAGTGTTTCAGATAAAACAAAGCGAAAAAATGTAGATTACTTATAAAAAGTTATACACTTGCCACCCAGTCCAGGAATGAACTGGTTAGTGGACGCATTTTAAAATGTTACTTTTGATTTTTACAATAATCAGAGAAATTTATGTTGTGTGTAATACACCGAAGAAAAAATAGAATCGCTGTAATACGATTTGGGATCAACGGTCATAATTTTCAATTTGCTGTAATTTCCGGCAAAAAACTGAAAATTTACGTACTTTGAATAAAACGATTTCACGTAATTTTTGTTTTGTTTATGTGCTATATACAAATGATGGAAGGCAACATAACATTAAACATAACATGCAAGATAAAATGAAATGATAAAGAGAATGCGACGACGGATATAGGAGCGAGCAAGCCTTAAGCCTTGCTTTACCCTATCTAAACGAGTGGAGCAGAAAGCTCTGCTTTAATTTAAGATGAAACGTAAGCAAGCATTTCTAATTTCCAATTGCTAACATATCGCCACAAACAACAAACTACGCGTCACGGATCTCACTCAAGTGTTATTATCGATTTTTGTATATATTTATACATACACTAGCCAAGAAGACGGGATTGCTGGTGCTCGGAAACCTCCATTCCATAGATGATCATGTTTATGTGGCTTCCGCCATTTTCTTTGATTGAGTTTCAAGATGGCTTAAAGTTCCACGTCTCCTGCTTTTCCGTGACTGCAGTAGCAGCAGCAGTGCTTTATTGTTGTATGCAACCTCTTTCCACTTTTTTATTCCATTATTGTGAGAAATGAACCCTTCTTTAATTCTGCTTGCATACCATTTTTCTCCTACCTTACATATAAAAATTTTTGTTTTCTTATTTTTATGCCATTTTGCTATTTTATATTTTCACTTTTATTATTATAAACCGCAACTTACTCAAACTCATCTTCACTCTGCTAATTGCATATTGCATGTACAGGAAGCTATTTTTACAAAGACGCAAATTGCATAAAATGAAGTTTTAAAATTTTTAAATCATACGACTTGCCTCATAAACGTTCATCATAATAAAATTAACCCAAGCCAGAACAAAAACTCTGACTGACATGACGGCACCAAAAATAAAAATTCATCGTTCCACAACGAATAGGCGGATTTCACGTAAAATTATTTCGATTACAATCTTTCGATATTATGTATGTGTTCAACATACACACTCACTTGTAAAGTTGTAAACTGCTCAAAATGTAAACTCCCAAATATGTATCAAGATAATTACAGAGCACAAACAAAGCTAAGGTGAAATAATGCTGTTGAGGAGAAACCTTTTTACATCAAAACATTACATAAGAAAAGCGGTCCGGTCTCCGCGTCCGCGTCCCGGCTCCTAAAGCGATTATGCATCATACATCAAATAACTCACCTAATAAACGAGTGGAAGCAAATGAAACGTTTTGTACTTTGTATTGCATTGCATTGTTAAAGAAAGAAAGACAGGAGAGAATTTTTGTAGTAAATGTAGTAGAAAGTGAGTGAAGAGAGAACATGTTCCTCATGGAAGACGCCAAAAGCCATTGACTCTCCATCCATTCTGAGTGAGCGAGAGAAGCATCTCTCATCACAGGCAACACTATCCACATAACACATACAATCATCAGCGTGATCAGTCCCTTCATTTCATTTCATATCAGCAAGTAAAGCTTTAGTAATAAGCCCAGTGTTAAAACGGCATCACAACAAGAAAAAGCCAGTGAATATAATAATAAAAATACATTTCTCACTGACTTGAGTAAGAAAGCAGTATCAGCAGCATCAGTCAGTACTACAATGGCAGTAGCGGCACCACTTCCACCATATCATATCATCCTCATCAACATGAACCACACGGTACCACCAGCAGTCATAGCAGTACAGGATCTCCACCTCCCCGGTTTCTATTCAATATACACACACAAGTGCACAAATAATAGTAATATAATATAATTCTAAATTCTAACTACTAACTTCCATGTCATCATCTTGACGTCTGTTGCCTTCCTATAGTTATACCTACGCTTTTTTATATAATATCTGACTGAAACACTAAATACTACACAAACGTAACATAACGCAATTCACTAGATACGGTTCGTATAATGTTACATTATTACATTGAATCTATCTGGATTCTGGACATGGGCAGAATATAATAAAAAGCGAATGTACATGCATATACATATATGTTCATATATTTATAGTATTAACTCGTTTTTTCTGCAAAAATTTTTCCAACTGCTATGCCTATTCTTTCTCTTCACTCTTTTTCTTCTGCTAACTAACTGTTGGAATTGGAAGCTACTACTGCAAACACGAACGAGCCACATTAATATTACAGCAAACCTTGTAACTCTGTCGTCTCAACTTGGTCCTGGAATTCCTGGAAAATGTTTGTCATCTGCATTTCATGAGGCAATCAGCTAAATTCAATTTTGTTTTGTCGAACCCAAATTCAACGAATACAGTGACATCATGCTTCATAATTAACAATTATTCACGTTTTGTTTTCTTATGTTATTGATAATTTCTAAATTTAACCCAGCGAAAGAAATTTCGATCTGGTTTTGCTTGTTCTGACATGAGACAGCACCCACAAACCGGACAAACACATAAAGCGTATCAACGTCCCGAATTATATGCATACCTACGTAACAACTCCGGTTCTGGTCTATCTTTTGGCCAAACATGCTTTGCAACGGCAGAAGGGCTTGATTCTCACACACACGCAACGGCAAACAATATCAGTGAGAGTCAGTCAGAGCCCTAGCGAGTTTTTGTTAGGGCTCTTTCATTCGCTACTGTATCTTGTATCTGTACGTATTTCTATATTATTATGTATCTGTTAGCTCCTCTCTCTGGAAATCTTGGCGAGCTAACTATCAACTTTTGTTTGGAAAAGCTTATAGCTTGTCCAGACTTCTGGGTCAACTTTAGCTAACAACTGCATCATAAAATCATCATATAAGGAAAAGAACATGACTAGCTAGCGTTATGTAGCTTTCGGTATAGAAGCTAAGCTCAGTGAAATACCTACTTACTCGCAATAAGCATATCGCTGTATATTGGACATATCGCTATGAGGAAGGTTGCATTTGGCTTCACTTCTTTTCTTCATCCTTTACTGCTGAAGTCGCTGACTGCGATGCGAGCCATATAAAAAAGCACACACTTTTAGCTGTAAAAGTGCATATAAGATAGAAAAGAAACAACTTGCACTTTTGCCAATGCCAAAGACCTAAAACTACGTAACATAACATTACGTCGAAATACCAGTCTGCTGCTGCTGTTTCCATCTACAACTGCTGCTCCTCAGACTACTCGTATTACCGCCGACAAAACTGCGTTATTATAATACACCATATAACGAACGAAACGCACTTTTCTGTTAAAGAGCCAGCCAAAGCCAAAGCCAAGAAGAGCAAGGAGAGAAGTGGATTCTTTTGATATACCTTCTTGTAACGAAGAGTTTCGGTTTAGTTGCGTTTACGTTTGTGTGTGTGGTAGTATTTGTCTGTCTGCAGCTCTGGTTTGTATGCGTCTGCAGTTAGCAAAGTGCATTTTTCTGCATATACTAACAACAACAAACAAACTTAAGTATAACCATATGAAAGACGTTGTTGTAAGCGCGTAGTAGTCGTAGTATTTAGGTTCAATTCAATAATATCCTTATTATTATGCTTATGCATCCTTTTTCAACTCATTCAATGAGTTGAGCAAATGCTCGCTCACTCACTTTTAACTGCGGATGGAAGGAAGAAGTTTGCAGTTGTAGTGGGACTGACGTGACGATAGTGCTGGTTGCAGTTCTCTTGTAACCAAAGTTTAGTGTCACTTCTGCTACATAAAAATCATCGTCCATGTAAATAGCTCTGGTAAAGTTTAAGACAAGTTAAGTGACTACACGCACATAAATAAATGATGTCTCAGTAACCTCTTTTGTAACCTAACGAGAGAGACCCAGCAGAGAGATAAGTAAAGGTGATTGTGTGGCTGTGGCTGCAGTCAAGTCAGTCAGATCAGATCAGAGTCAACCAGAAAAGGTGTGTGCAGTAAATACTCTTTTATTATTGTATTACCGAATGTGAGTGAAACAGCGGCGGCGGAGGGACATCTCCCCATTCAAACAAACGTAAACTATGAGGCGCTGCTTGATGCACCAGTTACGCTAGTATTACTACAGAATTTGCTGTGAAAGCAACAACCGTCAAGTTCGCTCATTCATGCCGCAATTCCTTAACATTTACTCAACATCATCTCATCGTCGCCGATTTGCATACTTAGTCGAGTTACAAATATTTGGTTTACAATAGAACCATCTTTAATTCGGCGTTTTGTGAATCAAATATTATATATACATAAAGTGAGTTAATTTTTTCTTGTGAAATGTGATGTCAGTGAGAATAATAATAGTTGAGAAAATAAGAATTCAGGAAAAAGGTGTCGCCGTGATGGCAGATTAGCGGGAAGAGCAATTAGAAATCTGTATGTAAAGTAGACTGCAAAAAAAGTGCTGTTGAAAAGGTGCAAGCTTCTACCTCTTTTTTCCACAGGAATGCTATTAATATTTATACACACCGAGTAGTTTTAAGTAAAGTCAAAGGAAAGGAAAAAGATAATAGAAGTGAGTGACACAGGCAGGAGCTTGACAAAAATGAGTGCTTGAAGCAGAAACGCGTAATTTATTTAATCTGCGTGTTACAAAAAGCAGCAGACAAAAAGGACTACAAGCTTTAATATTGGACTTCGTCAAATAACTCGTAAGTAATGAAATATTTTTTATTAATTATTATGCATACTTAATTACATATTATTTAGGATGATGGTATAAATTTGATTGCATTGCATGACTTGAGTAAGAACGTTGGTGGTGCATACCTGCCTTTTGAACCCGGAAGAGGATTTTCACTTGCTTGTCATCATTTACAAAATGTTGCATTAATTTGTATACTAAATAATAATAATAACAATAATTGTAAATAAGCAAATACAAGTTCTATATGCAAACTAAAAGTATCAAGATTTTATTCTTCTACATATACATACCATCAAAAAGAAAATGTTTAGCCAATACAGCCATTAACTGTTAAGTCTATATAAAAAATATGCAGTATGTAGATATGCAATGCATGCATAATTTTTGGCATTGACGGAAGCATTACGGTATCAATTTCGGAAGCTCAACTGCTAATGAGAAATAAAATGATTCACTTTGTACAATTTCGATAAGACTGATACTTACTGAACTTTACACATCATACGCAGAAGTTTGAGGTGATCATTGATGAGCCGTCAGACCGCCAACTAAGTAAAGTCTATCTAGATAGATGTTGATTTAAAATCTAGAAGCTCGTCGAATATTTGTCGGTCGAACAGAATGTATGAGTTTTTCACGGCTTATGTTTTACACGGAATAGAATTTTGCTTCACATCGACCGTCACTTAATACAGATACTGTAATTACCAAAATACACGGTTCATGTAGTATATATGCTGTCCTAAAACTTTTGGATGACAGCCAGGTTTCGCTGAAAGATTTTAGAAGATCTCAAGCTAAAACTGCTGTTGATTTTAAATCGTTGAAGTCGATAATAAATATCTACATTTTATTCCGTGTCCAAAAATGTGACAATGTCACAAAATCCCCGTATGCATATCCAAATCCACAAAATATTTTCTATAGCTTTTAACTGTTCATTTTATTGCGATTAGTTTTTCACGCGCCTGTGACCTTTACACGCTTATTTTGTTGACTTAAAGCAAATTTTGAACATTTACTTCAGAATGACTTCTTAACTACCTACATTTAAACATACTTTCCTTACCTCAATTTTTTCTCATTTAAACTCGAGCTAAAGAAAAGCATTGAAATGAGTGATGCCCTCAACTTATGCATAGCATAGCTACATATAACGGGAATTCTTGTCCTTTTACCCTAATCGCGTAAAACAACAGTAGATAGGGAATATCGAGCATCGACCACAAAAATAATTAAACATTGTTCATACATGCAATATTACACTTTCAGACCAAAGTTATTGTTATTAAGAAGAAAAATATTTTTCACTCGATTAGAGACCTCTGCAAATCTGATTCATCAGGCTGACATGAATACGTCCGTTACACCGTTCCTACTTGCAATAATCAATAATGGACTTCTCATTGCGCAGCGTAATTGATCCTATAAAGTATATTTATAATAGCAGTGTTTTCTGCTGGCTTGCTTTACTTAGGTATGTGCATATCAAGAAGAGAAGAACACTGCTCAAGTAAAGCAAAGGAAGCAATGGCAATCCCATCAACCACCACTCACTACTGTTGCATACAACAACATTAGACCCTATTCCACATGCTACATATATGCCCACTTCACTCACTTGAGTGAAAAAAAATCAATACCGACGATTTGATATCCTTTATTCCTTTTACATGTTGTGTAATGAGAACACGCTCGATATTTTCCTCACTCAAATCACATTTACAATATTACTATTACGTAGGTATTATAAACATAAAAAAGTGAAGAAATTAGTCCATATGCATATAAAGTTCGTTTATCGTACCTATGTAAGTAACATCTCTTCTAATTTTTTTTGGCACTTGAGCAAGCCACTTCACTCATCAGCAGCAGGAGCAGAAGGCAGCAGAGCTCTGCTCTCCGTGTATTATATGTCACCAAGAAAGATGGCGATCATCATCATCATTACTTTTTACTTTTCGAGTGTACACACGTCTCACAGAACAAGAGAAAAACAGCAACCTTTATAGAAAGAAGAAGACTCCGCTCAACTCCACTCAATTCTCCTCCTGAAAGAAAATTATATTAATATTGCTTCTGGTAGGTGGTTTTTTCAGCAACGAATATTCATCACACGGAAATCATAATGCTGTCGCATGACTCGCGTATTATGCAGGAATAGGAATATTGAGTTTTGGACTCAGACTCTTCTTTTTAACAGACGACGAAAACCAAGTTGTTATTATTGATGATGATGATGAAGGCGATGATGATAATAATGATGATACGACGGTGGTGGTTGGCTGGTTCGTTGCTTCATTTCGTTGTGTTATGCTGTGCAGTTGTGAGCGATTGTACAAGCAGATAACGATTTCTCCCAGATTTTACTTACTTTACGCCAAAGCCTTCTTATTATATTACTGGCATCCATTCATTCGAAATTGAAAAAAATGTACATGTAATATTTTTTCTAAAATATGTAGCAGCTAAAGTCATCTTCATCTCAACAAGAAAAAAATACAAGCTTTGTGTAAAACTAATACGAACAAACGTGCTTTATTTTACCTTTGAATAACTGCCAACCTCTCGTTCTCTAGAAGAGGTCGATAATTTATTAGCAAAGCAACGATGAAGTTTAGTCTCTATTGTATTGGACTGTAATTAATCTTGCTGTGAACTGAGCTATAAATATTTCCGATTTTCAGGTGACGAGAGTCGATTGTTTTCTCTAAAATATAATTTAATGACGCTCATTTATAAAAAATAGTAAAGCGTAGCCCCTGGATTGGGCTGGGACAGGCAAAAACGTTTAGCTTTGTTACGAAACAATAACAATGCACCGTTTACTTAACTTGGGAAGGTTTCATTTTACTGTCTTACTTCAGTTTGCGCTAATTTATAATAACTCAAACCGCACACAGTTTATTCATACTTAAAAAACTTGCTTGTCGGCATTGCCAAATGGTTCTGTAATGAAAACATAATAGATTTTGAACTAAATCCAAACCTCTAAATTTCCATTATTCACATATACATATTTGCATTTACACTTCGCAGTCAGTTATAATCTAGTCATACACACACGGACGGTCGGACGGATGCATCTCATTTTAGTGTATCCGTTGTCAGATACTACTTAGCATTATTATTTTTAAAAGCTGCAATAAATCTGCAAATGGGGATTGTTGACTGTGATGCGATGTGATGGGAGTACTTCTAAATGTAAACAATACGCTGTTCAAAATATGCTTAATAATAATTCCCCAGTGTAATAATTGTTTGATGTAGGAAGGAAATAGGAATGCCATAAAACTATATTGGTCATGAATCGTGATCATGAGGTTCATTCAGTCAGAGTGAGAGGAGGATGAGGATGGTTGATTATCTAGCAACAAACGACAACGAACGTTTGTCTTTCTTGCAACTTGCCAAACACTGACTGATAATGATAAATGATAGAAGCAATAAGCAACGCGTGCATTATCTCACTGACTTGGTCTGTATTTGAAGAAGAGTTTATGGCTATTATATGTATTAAAATTATACAAAATATCAAAGGAAATTATGTACCATTTCACACAAATTCATTACTCTTCTAACTTTTACACGATGTCGCTCCTGTCCTGTCTGAGTCAGCTAACTAGCTTGCCTGCCACTGTTGTCGCTCATTTCAATTCCAATAGTTTTTGTCAACCTAAAGGTTTGCAATTAGCGATTTTGTGTAGGACGGACAGAATTACGGCAATTGCTGATTATACATTATTTACTCACAATGAAAATATGTGCTACTTGCTGCAATGCATGCAACACTTCAGACTAACACTCCTTGTCCTTAGTCCTCATCGTTGTGTGAATAATTAAATTGTGACTGTACTGTGAGCCGTTTCGGTGATTATCCCACAAATGATAAAGATGACTCGCCCACAATGCTCATTGAATGCGTATTTTTTCACTCGAAATTTTTAATCAACTATAGCTCAACTTTGAAATTACTTCGGTTTTTTAAAGCAAACGTCGAGTTTTAAACACCCGAAGTGGATTGTTGGACGGAGAAGAAAACGAGTAGGGGGAAATGGCTGAATAGAATAATGCTTCGTGTGAAGATGTACGCGATTGAAGTTAACTAAAATATGTATAAGTAATCCAAATCGAGTCCAGTACAACTGTCAATAATTTTACCCAATCCATCACAGCCTTTTAACTTTTTTATGAAAAATCCAGAAAAAATCGATTCTTGTATACAAGTATATGTACTATAGACATAGTCCAAGCTCTCTATATGTATCTATTCATATATATGTTGATATGATAAGAATTGACTGTGTCAGTTAAGCAAGACTTTTTAATTTGGTGCCTTGTTCTGTTAATTCCTCCTGTTCTTACCAAGTTGACTTGAAATACATAACATGACCAGATATCATCATCATCAACTCATCATATAAATTCTGTCCGCTACAATTAACCTTTTTTTATTATTTTCCTGCATGTTAAGTTTTACGTGTGCTTCTCTCAGCATTTTGTGCGTAATACTTACATCTTTAGCTTTTGTTTTGTACTTTTATAGTCACACCAAAGTGTATTTTATCAGGGTAAAAGAGAATGAAAATGTTTCATTATATTGGTTGAACAGAGATGATGATGCATTTTAAGGATTACTTTTGTTATAAGTAGGCTGCGTTTTGATATCTCTAAATACAAGAGTAACAACAAGCAGCAAACAACTGCACTTTTTTCCACTCTGTATTTAGAGAATGTGCTCTCTGCACTTCATCCATGTTCTTGAACATATATCATTAATATTGTTATGACTGGTTTACATAAAATAAGGCATGCATAATATTATGTGGTATTCAGCTTTTTGTGGTCCTATTTTTTCTGATAAAAACATCCAACTTTTGTACACAATTTTCCCCGAATAACTTCTCGCGTGCAAATGCCATCATATTTACTATGTTCTATAGAAGAGCACAGCAGAAAAGTCTAATTCTAATTTATCTCTTCTCTATCACCAGCTATCTAATTCAAATTGTGAACAAAAATGAGCACTAAACCATTAACTTAACAAGCCATATTTGTTGCATTCTCTTCTTCGTCTTATTTTCCTGTGAGGACAATGAATTCTGCACAGTTACAAAACAGTTTACAATTACACTATTTTTTTACAAAAGGTGTGTAGTGTCTCTAGTATTAGAATAGTTTACCTTTATAGCTGGTGCCATCATCCTTATCATCACACACCACCACCACATCACCATCATCGCCATTATGCATACCTCCTGTCTGTTTCTACTGCATCTTCTGTGCAGCAATGTTAAAATGTTAATCTCATATTAGAAGAGTATCATCCCTTTATTGCGCAAGATGAGCGCTAAAGCATTGTTGTTGGGTTGCACATTCGGCTTTGTTTAAATAGCTTCTCAGTATGATGATGAGGATGATGGACGGATATTGTGTACAACTCTGCCTACTGATAATCACATTTATTAATCATGAAGAAGTTGAAGTGGTTACGTATGATGGAATGGAAGTGATGACGGCGCTACGCTGCTGAAGTACAATAGTTTTGTGGCAAGTAGTGCAATACCCTTGGCTTTGGCTTCCTTGCTAAATTGTTAGTTATTATTAGTGAAGCGTACATTACGCACGCTGCCTTTCGAATTACCGTTTTGAATACAGCGACACCGGGACTTTTTATTGCGAAAATGCCAAGCTCTGTTATTTGCCGAATTTTAGGAATTCGGCTTCGGCATATTGTCAAACAAAGCAAAGTATCCTTTTTTGTTCAGCATCTTCACTTAAAATGAAGCGAAGCCATTTTTGTCTCACATTCTGACAGCCTGTGAAAACGGTTTAAAGTGCGCATGTAACGATTTGGTTTTTTTAGCAGCCAAACGAAAATGAATCTTGTAGTTCACCACAGTGGTTTCAATTAAAGTATGAAATGAACTCAAAATATTCTTAATCCTCATTCTGCTTCATTGTTTTTCCTTGCCTCGACCTAGAATAGACCTTAATTTGGATTTTACATGTACTTAACTACGGCTAATGTTAATCAAAATTAATTCAAATGACTTCATAGCAATTGCAACCGTGGACATTTCATGAGACATTTTTAAAGAATTTGATGAAAAAATAAAAATGGCGTGTATTCATATTAGCACTAAGCATGAGCACGCAAGGAAAGACATTATCAGCAATTTTTTAAATACCTAGATATAGAAGGTAGAAAATGTAAAAAAAAATTCTCTCTTCGAACTACTATAGTAAGCAAGCAAGCGTCTCTCGTGAGAATTATATGCAATATAAAAAGAGAATGTATATGTTATTATACATACATACAAACAATATAAATATCTGTTTGCTACTATAAATGAATGTATCTAGTATAAAAATCATTTTATATGCATAATGGAGCTTCTGCTTTCGCCTAGCATTTCCAACTTCTACATTAGCGCTGTGGTCTTTATTCCGCCGACTCTTCTCTCTCCTCTCTCTCTCTTACAAACTGAGACTCAACATTACACACACTCAAACTCAACCGATGTACAAAACTGGCACGGCATTTTATATATAAAATGCCCAAACTGACTGACTTGAATGGTTGAACAAGCCAAAGGGGATCGAACGAAAGGAGACACAAGAAATGAGGAGGTAATTGTTACGAATTACACATGCCCGCAAAGAACATTGCCAGAGAAAGAGACACGCTCTGTTCTCCGTTTCTCTCTCTCCTCTCTCTCTCTCTTGTTCCCTGTTATTATTAAATACAAAGCTTTGCCATTACGATTTCATTGCTTTTGCTTCGAGTTGTCCATTTTTTCATAATGTAATGCAAGGAGGTTTTTCGGCGTACTCATTTAATGCTTTTTCTTCTAAAAACTTTAAGTTTTGTATTCTCGTTGTTGCTGATGCCCTGATGCGTTTGCTCGGTCGGTCGTGTGATGATTATGATACGGATGATGACAATGATACACTTACAAAACCAAATGAACGCACCCAAGAAATCTTCCTCGTATAATGAGGAAATGCTATCTTTAGCTTAAATGAATAATACTAAAAGATTAGTTATGTAGCAAAGAGTTAACGTTAGATTTTAATTCATTCAGAACGGCCACGAATTTTAATTTTCGTTATATCAGAGTAACATTTTACTGGATTATCAATTTTGTCGAAGCCTTAAAATAGTAATTATTTTATCCTATATAATAGAAAATTTCATTGTGTTGCAGGACATTTCATGTTAATCAGCTATACAATTTTAATGGATTTTGAATGGAATCGATTTTTAAGCCGAGGCTTACCTTGAGTTACAACATTTTGTTATTAGAAAATATTTCCGTGGGTAAATTTGATTTTGTCATGACTGTCTGACATGATTCATGAACGTATAGCATAGCATTAACAACGTGGAAGTTCTTAATAGTAACTTATTATTACAAACATCAAATAAAACAACATATCAACGTACATAACCTTATCTAATACTAACTAAAACTAAACCAAATCCACTTGGCTCTTATTGCTGGCTTTGCTATCTATCATTTGTATGTTCTAGCTAAGGTCTCGAAAATTTAGTGTATGAATTTTTTTTGACTGCCATTACAAACTTCAGTTTGCTTGTCATTTTGAGGATGCGAGGACACATGAATTGAAAGACAGAGGGGGATATAAAATCAGAAAAAATACCGTTATCTCTTGCATTGTCATTATGATTGTCATTAAGTAGGAGCGGAGGCAGAGCAGATATTAGAAGAGAGAACGTTTACACAATTCACAATAATTTTAATATTCTGTTTTCAGCAGGAGCATTGTTCTTCAACACATTCTGTTTGTTACATATAGTGTGAAACTGAAAGAATGTTTGTATAAGGAGGAAGAAAGAAAAAAGTATAGAAAATATAGACAATAAAATGGTACACAACAATATATAAATGTTAACAAGGGAAGAAGTAAGTGAGGTGAGTGAGTAGTGAGGTGTAGATTATTGATGGGAATCTAGCTTCTCTGATGCGATGGTTATAGCTGGTTGGCTGGTTGCATCACTTCACTTCTATTCCTATTCAGATGGATCACGATGATGATGATGATGGTGGTGGTGGTGGTTGTTGTTGCCTGTGTGTGTGCCACAAAATGCACATATATAGAGCTATCTCATCTCACTTTAATTAGGAAGCCATCTTGATTTTTCCGGTGTCGCCTTGCTTCAAGTGGAATGGTGTAAATGGCATGAGCCATGGGCTTCAAGGTTGTAGAAATGAAAATATGTACATTTCCTAAATCGTTCACTCTTTAACTAACAAAGCAAGCACCAGCAGCGGGCCATGTAGCACCATCATTGTTCTGATGTGATTGTATAAAAATGAATTTTGAATTTTATGTATATAATCAAAGCTAGCATCTATAAAGTTTGTAAACTCTCCGTAGAAATTCTTTTTTTCGTTGAGTTTAGTTGAGGGCGCTCCATTGCGGACTTTATAATAGCGCTTGGTATATTTATATGTGTGTATAGTAGAATAGAGAGTAAAAGATAATGCATATATACGCACACGTAATAATAGTTTTATGCTCACCCTCCCCGAACAAACAAAAACTGCTTGCTTTAATAAAGCAAGTAAAGCGTATCACTGTTCCTGAGTGCTCCTCCTTTACTTCTGGCTGTTTTTGTGGATGAACTCTTTTTTTCCTTTCTCTCGTCTCTCATGCATCAGTTCAGTCTCAGTTCAGTCAGTGTCTGTGTTTAAATATCTTTGTGCATTTTATCTCGAATCATTCTGATGATGAAGAATCAGGCGTATTGACATTTCTTTCCTTCTACTACACCGCCTCAGTGAGACAATGCACCGTTTTGCTTTTTCTTCAAGAAACTGTTCTTCTGTGACTATTTACACATTTTTAATGACGGTCGCGAAGATGATGTTGGCGATGACGATGATGATGATGATGATGGCGATAGAGACAGAGTGAGAGAGAGAAAGAAAAAGATAATTATTCTTCTCCTGTCGTTTCTCTCTCATTTCAAAAGAGGGAGTTGAAATGAACTCAAAGCAAATACTCAAAAACGGAAGTTATCAAACGAGATGCAAAAGTGTGGAATCGAAGTGGAATAGTGGTATTGTATGATATTATAGGGATGGTTGAATGCTCCGAATGTGTCATGCATGTATGGATCTGACGTTAAGAGGTTGGATGCTTCAAATGCATATATTGTGAAACTTATTATCGACTGAGAAAATGAAATATTTCGTTCAGAGAAAGCAATTTATGTAACTCTAAAATAATCTTATACAAAAGGCGTCAATTTGACGCCATCTCTAACGCCAAAAATTGTTAGGCATTATTTGACGCTTTATGCAGGCAGCAACGGGTGAAAGCAGATGGCTCCAAAGTTGCGTAGTGACTAGGGAATATTTGTGCTGCTAGGGTGACATGTCGGTAAGGATGGCTTCATCCTGCTTCCGCCTGACCCGTCGCACGTGCGTTAACGTTATCATTTTGTCGTCCACTTCAGTTTTCACATTTTTCAAAATATTCGATTTCAAATCGCCACTGACCTCGTGACCTTTGTATTGAGAAAAGCTGAAAACGATCATTAAAACCGTTCCAATCCGGACTTTCTACGTGGATATCCTACCACATCGCGTTGTAGCATGACCCTTCAGCTTACTGAACATTGAGCAAGGAGACTTTTTGATGGTGTAATATTTTGAGGTACAGTTTCTTTTTCTTCTTTCTGATAAGACCTAAATTTGTTTCATTTACAAAACCTGCGATTGCATCGAGACAAACTCACTCAATTCAACAGCATGGCATAGCATACAGCAATGAGGACAGGTGCTGACGTAAGATAATCAATATGCTCGCAATGATAGACTCGCTGATATTCATGAAACAGACGCCCACGCAGGTTTCACTTTAAAACTTTGCTTACTTACACTGGTGTAAATACTTCATTTTACAAACAAATTCTACTAGGTTAGGCATAGAGTGTTTTTCTGGCGAAGATTTGTAACATGCTTTTATTAATTGACAGAGCTCAGGTTCAGAGTAGATCTGAAAGTAAATTGGAAAACTTTGCATTATTTTTGTTAAACTAGCATGAAAAACAGTAGATACATGCTAGTAGATCCGATCCTAGTAGAAAATCGGAGCAAAGGAGTAGGCATGATCAGTAACTTTCATTTTGCCGTGATTTTTGGGTGCTTTGCTGTGCAACTGTACAAGTCAAGTACGGACACAAGAGTATAATATTGCGAAAGAAAGGAATAGGAGGTGATGCATGGGAAAACGGAGATAGCTTCATGTGGGTACTTACTTGTATCCCTTAATGAACGGATCTCTGTGTGACTCTCTTGTCTCTTACTGGGTGTAATGCTATTGTTAGTTGTCTTCCGCACAGGTTTGAGTAATATGCATAGTTAAGTAGTTTCTGGATAGGTAGGAAGAGAGGGATATGAAAAGTATTAGTATTAAAGGAGGAAACGAGATGACAAGAACACATCCAGGACAAAAGTGTGCTGTTGTGAGAGAGACAGACTAAGAGAGACGAGGAGAGAGATACACATTACATCATATAAACTTTGCGGCTCACTTCTTCAGACTTGAACTAACTCTTGTGTTATGTTGTTGTAGTTTTGTAGTGGTACACTGGTCTGGTAGCAGTGATAAGTAATATAGAAAAGGCAGGAGGAGTAAAGGGGCAGGGAGCATAGCTCCTAATGTACCCCCAGCTGGTTAAGCATTTCGGGACAGAATCGGACACCATATCGGATTGAATGAGTGCTAGTTTTTAGTTTCATACGGAGTTGCTTAATCGATAAAGAAGGCATTTTGTTTTCTCTCCTTTGCCTTCCTTCTCTCTCTCCCTCTTACACATCACATTGTAGATTGTAGTTTCGTCTCATAGACTGCTTTTTAGTAAGTACGAGTTTCACTTCCCTCTTAACTTTGCTTCTCAGAGTATTATGCGTTTTTTTTCTTCTTTTTTTCTCTCTCTTCCTTTGGTTAAGACTAATGGTAAAGCTTTTGCTGTTTATATAATGTTGATTCTTTCTACTGAATGAATACAAATTTATACATGCATTGCATACACCAGTGGCAGTCAGTGGCAATGGCAATAGAAGGAATTGGAATATGCACCAAGTAGGTACTCATTCCAAAATGCAAATATACCTAGAGCAGAAGCGGCGGCGGCAGCAGCAGGAACAACCCGATATTAAAGTGAAACACATATTTTTCCGGGCCTCTTCTCAAAGTTAGGCCTATAAGCGAAGTAGAAAGAAAGAGCGAAAGAAAGAAAGGAAAGAAGTAATCATATCATGTATATCTTTGTCTATAGGTTCCTCTACGTAATCTGGTAGGTATGTGGTGTAATTTCTAGTTACTTCACTTACTTACTACATCCACTACAACCGCTAGAAGTTGACTTCTTTTCTCCTTTCTCCATTGGGCAGAATATTGTATGTAAGAGAGAGAGAGTGAGTGAGTGTTGCAGAAGAGAGAGAATGTGTGTGTGTGCATTTTCCGCATTTCTGTATTATTCCCATTTCCCAAGCCTCCTCCTCTCCTCCAGAGAAATAAATATTTATACCTTCATTCCTTCAGGACGTCTCCTTCATCTCAAGATCATGCATGTAATGGAGGAATCGAAAGAGAGCTTGAGAGCTCATAATACAGAAAGAAAGAACAAACACTCTGCTTACTAGGCTAGGCTAGAATAGAAGAGTGCTGGATGAAGGAATGGAGCCAGCAGCAAGAGGCAAAGCAGGCAGAAGCGTGTTTCTACTTTAGTTTCTCTCTCTGTCTCTAGTTACTAGTCGTAGTGGAGCATGACAGCTTTTACATAGGTATCTCCGCTGTATTTTCTAATATACATTGGTTATTAAAAACTTGTACGTAAGTATAACTATAAAAAAGCTGCGAGACTCTCTCAGACCTGAGACATGAGACAATGGCGCTTGCTGACTTTTTTTTTGCTTTGTTACTCATGCCTGTTTCGGTTCATTTCTCTCTGGAAGTATTTTAGGGAAAAAAGTCCAGTGTCCGGACTATAACAGTAACCATTTAAGGGGGATAACCATTTCCACCTTTTCAACGCATTACATCCGCACACAACATAACATAATAACGTAACGCATATAAAGGTACACTTTTACTTGTAACGTAACGTACATAATAGAACTACTACATAAGTCGTCGTATTCGTAATCAGCAGAGTGCAAACACTTTAGATTTTTTGGTGTGGAATTGTAGAAAAGCGAGCATCATACTTTATTCGGTGGAGGTAGACGAGACCACACAATCTGGATTTTTACATACTTTCACATTTCCTATGACCAACGGTTCGTTTTCCTTCTTTTCCTACTTTCACTTCGCTTGGTGCAACAACAGCTCGCGTGGTAGTCACCTAGAAAGAAAATTCTCCAGAGCTGCTGTATGTAAGCTGCCTGAGAATACTATTCTTCTGCTTTGTTAATATACAAAGTGTCAAGAAATGATAAATTAACAGTTCTTTTCGTTGAACATGTAGGCTCCTTATTTAGCCAAAATAATAACTCACGGTTTTTGTAGGCTTTAATAAGCACACGAAGCGATAGAGCTATTACAGCCATTTCCATTCCAAAACATCGTTTTAATATTAAAATGCGTTCCAATGTTATGATTGGTCCATAAGAAAACTTCCCTCTGCCTTATCTTGGTTTTGGTTACTTTATATTTACACAATTAGTATGAAAGGTTAATCATGTATTTAATATTTCATGCGTCATAGTATACAAATTCACCCATCCAACATGTGTAGCCAAATTTTTCGTGAAAGATGATTTCATCAGATGCATTGAGACTTCCTAGAAATCGATAAATTCGTGGTTTCATATTTCAAGCTACAATTCCTCTCTTTATTCATAAAGCACCTGCTGCTATACTCTGTAAAGTTAGAAATTCTAACTTAGAATATTTAATTTGAAAAGGAAAGGACAGTTTGGGATGTAACAATTATTAATGTTACATAAACTATAGGAAATGTGCAATTGTGACATGAGGCACTCTTCGTGAAGATGCTACAATAGTAAATTATGTTTGAGAAAAATGAGAAAATGTCACTGCTCCAGTCAGGCCTGGTCTGGTTGGTATAAAAGAGAACACAAGTGCCACCTAAAAATATTCATCTCAATTATCTCAGTCTGCCTCCTCGATAAAATACGGACGTATCAATGAAAATTAAGAAACAAGCATCTTGCACCAGGCATAAGCTAAGCTTCATAATACACTGAGGCTGAAATGAAGCTCTGTTTCTGTTGTGTTACTTATGTCACCAGTCACCACTGAAAAAGTGAAAAGGTGGGGATAAACGCATGCCCGGCTTCTTCTGCCTATTATCAACGAAGTGTTATGTTGTATCCATGCTCCTTACGCTATATTACCGAAGTTATTTTGACACTCGCTCACTTTTATATATGCATTATAATGGAAAGAGCGAGAAGGGTTCTCCCGTCCGTCCATCCGTTCGTTAGACCCAACAACAACCTTAACAAACAATAATGCCCAAGCTTTTTGCATACGGATCACTGCGCCATTACTGACATGATTATAACTCTATAAGTAAAACTAGAAAAGAAATGAGTGTGATATGTGCATATGTACATATGCATTTCAGTTATTTCGGCTCGCTTCACAATTCTCGAATCAAAGAAGCACGAAGGCAGACAGACAAAATAATAAAAAGTGTTACTGCTGCTTGCTGATGCTGCTGCGCTCCTGGAATATCATAGCATCTTGTTTCCATTTAATATTTATATTCACCGAACAATTCTTCATAGTGAGCAAGTTAAAAAATAAGCAAATAATATGACGTTTGACTTCTTTTTGCCTACAGACATCATCCTTTTATTACATCTTGCTCAGCTCGTCAGCTCGAATCTCTTTTATAAATTACAATTAGTTGCATCTCCTATTTATATAAATACATGTAATCCTGTAACGGACACTTGCTTCATTATTTTCACGTGAATATGAGCAGCAGCAGACAGATCAACAACATCCGTAACTGCGACGAAGTATGTGATTAAAACGATAATGCAATATTATCAATAGCAGTGGATAGGTAGTATTTTCGCAGAAAAAAATAGATAAGTGATATTTTGTGCACATCATTATAATTAAATTAATTGCTGGAAACACTTTTTCCATTCACGTTTACGAATATGATTTTGATGTTATTTTCAAGTTTGCTCATGTTCATGCTCAAGTTCTATAAAATTGTGACAGCAATGTCAAGCCTAACCCAACTTTGGCATTTTGGCAAATACAATGTTAAATGTGGTCAAGCAATGCAAAATAGAATTGAAAGAAAAAACAAGTAGAATGCCTACTGCTGATTAGTAAGGCTTGCTCACGTCACCCCATTTTATGGTAAGGATAGGGTATTTAAAAATGCTTAAAAACTAAAGCATTCAGATTATAATTTGGAGAGACAAATGAAATGACGGGACGAAATGAAACGGTCGAAAAGAAACGGATATCCACTTTAGGTATTTTCTACGCGGAATAAATAATAAACGTCACTCACTCTTGTAGTAAGTTGTGTGCAACACGATAAAAGTATCTGTGTGTTTATAATACGTGAAAATTGTAAACTGCAGCATAAAAACATCCTTGCTTATCATATCAGAATTAGAAGAGGGACAACAGGGAGAGAGCAAGACATGAACAATGAGCATGAGAAGGAGAAAGACAGAAAGAGCAAGGCTTTAGTTTACAATAACTAAAACTCAACTAAAAAGCCTTTACATTACAATGAGAAATGCGAGTAAAAAGCCGAGGAAGGCAGAAAAAGAGCCAGGAATGAAACACACGCCGTTCGGTGTGCCACACCATTCATTATTTCTTTCACTTATCCTCGGTGTGTTTCATTTCACACAGATCATACACATGAAGGATAATATTTTTTCTTCACATTTTACTCACATTCACATCACCATATTACCTATTAACTATTACAAATATCAGCGAACTCGAAACAGTCGAAGAGCTCATGGAGCAAGAAAAGGATTTTCATTTTGGTTATTCATATTTCTGGTAATGTGTTAACTTATCGTTATTTCGTTCGTTAAATGTCTGTAGGTGTTCTTGCGATGTGTTATACGAGTGAGCCTTCGTGAGCAATAAATAGAATGCCTCTGTAACTCTCGTCAACTTCAACTCTTCATGTTTTAGTTATCAAGTTGTGTTATGTCCATCCGTCTCCATCTCGTCTTTCGAGCTTACACCAAAAGAACACCAGCACCACCTAAAGCTCCGTGTGTGTCTCTATTATTATTTTGCTCGAATTGCATTACATTCTCAGCATTATTATGTGCTTGAGTACTAATAAAAATCCGCTGCTCCTGTGACTTAAATGACTCGGGTTTCCTTTCTTTGGCTTTAGTTTATTGAGGGTATTTCTGCTCTTGTGAACTTAAAACTCAAAACTCTTTTATGTCTTTGAGTTTGATGGCTGCTGATAATGGGCTGTTGCTGTAAGTTGTTATAAGCTGAAAAAGCTTCATATCAACGAAGAGCAGCAGCCGCGGTAGTAGGGACGATCATGACGATATAATACATAATACAGAATGAGATTTTTTAGTTTTTTGAGGAAGAGGTGATGATGATGATGATTATGAGGATGATGGGAAGATAAATGCATTGCTGTGATATTATTCAGATTCAGAATCATGGGAGGACAGGAGCATCATCATAATTATCACCCAGCTCAAAAGACTTTTTTTTTATATAAAAATGGAAATCACTCACTATTTTGCATCTTGTTGTTTGTGATTCCGTGATTGTGATTAACTAATCAAAAAAGTCAGAATGTGATTTAAACATATATTAACCTTCCTTATTATACTGTACTAAATGATCGTTGTTGATCTGGTGGTCCGGTGGCGACGGAATGGTGGTGGTGAAGTTCTTTGGTGCTAAAAAATACTACTGAACTAACTACAACTATGAACTATACTTGTTCATGATGTATTATTAATGTGGTTAATGTGGGACAGTTAACTTCTGGGTTGGCGTCCGCCGGTAAAAACACCTGGCTGAGCCAGGCGGGCTCGAGCTTTCACAATTTAGTAAGTGTCTCACCGGTGACCGGTTTCAGTCAACATGTATTTTAACGTAAATTATTACATCATCATCGTATTACTGATCACTGAAAAGTAAAATAGTGAAAAGAGTTTGACAGAAGCTTTTGAGGAAGGATGAAGGAGTGAGTGAAACTAGTAAAAGTAAAGTAAACGGAGAGAGTCATCTGTTTTAGGAGTGCATTGCATTGTGCTCTTGCTTTCGCTACGGCGACGGAGGAGTTTGTGTATAGAATCACTATACCCTCCAAAAGTGGATACCACACAAGTCTGTAGTATGTACCTACTTCAACGTCAACTTGCCTTTGTATTTTTTAATGCTCCCTTTGACATGACATCTGACATCTCGTGCTCCAAACTCCAAAACATTTCAT
The DNA here is from genome assembly GCA_021029165.1 of Cyphoderus albinus. NCBI lineage: Eukaryota > Metazoa > Arthropoda > Collembola > Entomobryomorpha > Paronellidae > Cyphoderus > Cyphoderus albinus. Next base: position 44,098 of record VYYJ01000339.1, on the reverse strand, counting down.
TGTTCTTTCAGGTTTTAAAATTCCAATTCAACAATGCTCCGGCTCCAGCTGCGGTTACGGTTATATTGTTAGTTAACAAAAGTTTACAGTTAGTTAGGGTGGTGGATGGGATTAGTTAGGGTTGAGTTAAATAATTTTAGTAATTAAAGTAACTCAGTTAAATATTGTCCACGAGTAATTAACTAGTAGTCTTCAGTTGGTTTTCAACAAATAGATTAGGAGTTGACGACTTGTGGTAAAGTAATAAAGTTTCTCAAGTTTGGGCTCAGGTTTCTTCCAAATAACCTGAGTCAGAATAATGGAACTGACAGTTTAATTGTTATTTTTTAATAATAATTAGATGAATGAGAGTGATAAGTTTCTGTGTTATCTTGGCAAGATTAGTTATCTAATCAAGTGATTCGTGTTTTTCCTATTTCAGATCCAGTGTCCACGGTCGGTCCCAGTGGCGGATATCGTTCATTTAGAAGTAGAAGCATTTAAGTTTTTCGTTTGGAACGTTCTAAGAGTTAAGAAAAGAGGCTTGCGAAAATGGAGGACGTAGTGGATCTAAGCGTAAAGTAAGTCGATTTTCGAATAATTTCGCTTTGAAAATATTCAAAGTATTTAGAGTAATCAAAGTATTTCTCCACAAGAAATTAACTTCTAAACTTCAGTTGGTTTTCAACAAATAGATTGGAAGTTGACGACTTGTGGAAAAGCAAGTAAGTTTCTCAAGTTTAGGCTCAATGTCAAATTAGATGTCATGAGTCGGAATACTGAAACTAACAATCATTCCACATAACATTTTAAATTATCTATCCTATTCACCAGGTATTTGATTTTTCTTGTTATAATCTTCTCAATGTAATTTAACTAATGTGCGGTGTAATGTTTCAATATTTTTAGAAAAGACAGTCCCGCACCAACCCCAACACCTCGTCAAGACGTCATGTCTCCGGACACCACTGCCTTGGGAAGTGCGAGTCCATTTACCATTCCTACCCTCAACCTGCCTCTTCCTCTTAATATTCCACACCTTCCTAATTTACCAAATCTAGGATTACCATTACCGTTAGCCGGCATCCCTCAGATTCCGGTGCCCCCTGATCTAAGTCGCTTTATGAACATGCTGAGTGCTGGAACAGTTGTTGGAACCGGAACATCAAGGCCGGATGGAAGAGAAAGTTCTTCGAGTACCGGCAGTAGTAGGAGTAGCTCAGCTGGAATGGTACAATCATCCTCTCATTCTCACACGACCACACAAATTCCAGCCGCTAGTACGAGTTTATGGGGTCCTGCAAATGCAAAGCAAACATCAATCTCGGCTGGAATCAAAAGGAAAAAGGAACCTGAAATTTATGTTCCAGACGGAATTGCAGACGCTAATAGAGGTAATTTACCAGTAAGACGAAGTCTTCGTCCAAGAGCCGAAAGAAGCTATGCGGAAAGCCCCGACATTGTTGTGGATTATGAAGATGAACCACCGGCGAAAATTAATGGCAACGGAGCAGCGGTGAATGGATGTGATGAAGAATCAGACAGTGAATGCGGAGAAATGCCCCCCTTGCCTCCAATTAAGGCAAAATATTATTTCAAAAGAACAACGTTTTGATTTTAAACGCCAGTGGAATTTAAAATTAAATTAATTGTACGTTTTTTTAAATTGCAGGAGTTATCAGAAGAGGAAGTTAGAGACAGAGAAAGGAATTTAAGGAAACTGAAGCAGAAGCTTCGAAATGAAGAAATGAAACTAGTCTTGCTGAAGAAGTTACGTCAATCACAACAAATGAAAGAAAATGTATGTGTACCTCCTATGAATTCTGCAGTCAGCAGTAGCAATACAGGACAAAGTCCAACTCTGCCCAGTCCCAAAGGTGCTTCTCTCCATGCAAATCTCTCACACCAAGGAAATGCCCATAGCCAACAATCACACGCTCATCAACAGCAACAAGGAAATCATAATCACCTACATAACCTTCAGAATTTGCAGAACTTGCAAAATCTCCAGGGGCTTCATCAACAAGGGCTGCAGATTCCTGGTATGAAGGGAAGAGCGTCACCAAAACTAAGTTCAAATGGGCCCAGTAGCAACGGTGGAACTTCAAGGGATGCAGGCTTGAATCTCTCCCATCTAGGAATAAGCGGGTTATTTGCAAATCCCCACTTAGCTGCTCTGGGGCCTATTCCTGGGCTAACTTTGCCCACTTCGTCATCTTCACACAGCAGTTCCCGATCTAGCCAGCAGAATAATCTGCAGCAAAACTCTAGTAAATCCATGTCATCCGCGAAAGTGTCCACATTACTCAAAGGGGTAAATTGAATTCTCAAGTTATAAGCGTTAGAAAATCAGACAGATTATTCGGGATTGCGTATCTAATGCAAATGTGTCCACTTTTATATAAATTTCAGCAACCACCGCCAGCAAGAAGCTCTAGCATGCATCATTCACAACCACCTCCACCACCGTTAATGATGGCTCCTCAGCGTTCATCAAATGCTAATATTCCACAGCATTTACTGATGGCTCAGCAGTCTTTGTTAAGGGGTAAGTAATATTCACATTAGTTCGTGCACAATTCATAAATTATTGAGCTTTTTTATTTATATTTTTGACGTATGTATGGTGTATGGTTTTATCAAAGGATCTCGTGGAAATCAGTCTGCAGCAGCCAATATGATGATGGGATTTGGAAATCCACCCGGTGCAGTACCACCACCAACGGTTTCTCCAGCTAGTGACAAATACGACAGACCAAAGGAAGCACATTCCTCGTCATCTGCAACCGCTGCTCAGCAGGTATAGTAAAACAGTCAAGAATGTAAACGAAGAGCATTTTACGTTAATTTGCAATCCACGATTTTGAAATCAGAAGCTTAAAAACTGTCTTTACTACAAAAGACTATAAAGTGCACCATGACTTAGTTTTTTGCCCTGATGAGTATTATTATTTCATAATGTGGTTGGTTGTATTTGACTTTCTTATGCTGTCATATAAGAAGCCTGCAATTCCTAGTACGAGCAGTCTGGAAGGGAAAAGTACCAGCTCAACTTCAAATTTAGTTAACTTACCTTCCACTGTGACATCCAATTCTAATTCTAACATGATTGGTGTTGGTAATCAATGCAGCAGTAATAGCAATAATTTGGGAGTAGCTTTGGCTCCCGGTGTTGATCAGGTGGGTTACTGAAGTGAGAAGTTGTAGATTTGTTGGCAAAGATTTGTTGCTGCTAGTAGTAGAACTCTTAGAAGACTGTCGTTTTTGCAATCTGCGACGTTTCACTTTTTACTTCCTCAATATTTATTCGTTAGAATAGAAGTCTCCTATGAATCAGTTTCTTTCCAACCAAACATAGTCCATAGTTGAGCATGATTGTAACACCTTATTTGTATGTAGTTGATAACATATTTAATTATTTAGAATGAATCGGTTGAATCAAGTATTTAAACTAAAAAGTGTCACATCGTGTCAAAGTAATATCAATATTTTATTGTAGTTAATTTTTCATATTAATAAGATTACTTACATACAAAAATTAATTGCTACTACTCGTACTCACCTATCGATCCTTTAGAGACTTCCTAGTATTAATATTGTCAAACTGTATAAACATTAGATGACTGTACATAGTAAATACATACCCACCTACTACCCATAATATATTCTATTAAAGTGATTGTTTAATACGGTATTTAATGATAGTAACAAAACATAATGGTATTTCCCCAGTAAACGTATTTGTCTGCACGGCTTTTAGTATAGTAGTTTATTTTCTCATTTATTATTCGCAGTTGCTTCTATTTTTATATGTGAAACGTATTTTTCTAAATTATAATCCATAAGTCTTGCAAAATGTTAACATTGACACATTTTTATTTTCTCGAGAGCAGGCTGAGAGACGACACCGGCTGTCCACAGCTCCAGTTGCAGATGAGGAAACTCCTGCACAGAAGCAAGCCGCGGCCAAGTTGGCTCTTCGAAAGCAGTTGGAGAAGACCTTGCTTCAAATTCCTCCTCCAAAGCCTCCTCCACCAGAAATGAATTTCATTCCGAATCCCTCAAATGTTGAGTTTCTGGCGTTGATTGGTTTGGAGTTTGTCGTCGACTACATTACGAAAGACCCAAATATTCCTTTTGTATCTCCGGAACCATTTGCATGCTCACAGTGTGGAACAGATTTTACGACAACATGGAAATGGGACAAGAGCGGCAAAGGCCAGCCAGGTTAGTTTTTCTTTCATCAAATTACACTACATTGCACATAATCATAATTTTAAAATTAGGTCGATTAATAAAATGTAATCCGTTTGTGTAGGCAAAGTTATCTGCGAGCAGTGTGTGACATCAAACGTAAAGAAAGCACTCAAAGCTGAGCACACAAATCGTCTAAAGACGGCGTTTGTCAAGGCTTTGCAGCAAGAGCAAGAAATTGAGCAACGATTGGCTCAAGGTGGATCTATCAATGAATCTGTAAGTTCGAGTGGGAATAATGGAAGGAATGGATCGACCCCATCACCCAGTTCCGGTGACAGACAGTCGCCACAAGTTTCCTCCTCCAGAAACCGAACGCCAACTCAATCTCCTGGAATTTCCGGAGCTCCCGGAATGTCTCTGCCCACATTACCTTTACCATTGGCAATGATTAGAAATGAAAGAAATTATCATCAGGTAATGAATTTGTGTTAATTGGATAAAATGGTAATTTTGCGTTTGTGAAACAAAAAATAATTAAATATTTTTACTCATTGACCTTTACGTAGGAAAAGCAACGAGAAAGAGAGCAAAGGGAAAGAGAGAAAGAGTTTGAACGTGAGCGTGAGAGAGCAGAACAGCGAGAGCGAGAACGGGAACGGGAACGTGAGCAGCGTGAACGTGAGAGAGAACAAAGAGAACGAGAGCAGCGCGATCGAGAAAGAGAGCAGAGAGAAAGGGAACGCGAACTCACCAAAGCCTTCATTAAAGTTAATAAGGTACACCCACATGTGAGCTTCTTTTTAGTAAAAGTTGTCATTAGTGAGTTTAATTAGAGACATAACAGTGTGAAACGAGGTTTTGCGTTTTTATTTTGGTAGGAATCTCATCGTGCTCCACAAGTAAGAGATACACGAGGATCCTCTCATGCCCACAACTTGAGTCGCCAGCATCACAATGAAAGTCAACAGGCTTTACAGGCTCTTCAGCAAGCACAGCGTCAGGCGGAAGACGCCGCTTTGGTGGCCGCCATGGCACAAGTACAACAACAACAACAGCAGCAGCAGCAACAACAACAGGCTCACTCACGGGAGCAATCTCATAGTAGTCGGCAGTCAAAAGGAAGCTCCTCTTCAAAGGTAAATTTCATGACCGGATGTCCACCTCCAGCATCCACATCTCATCTCTTCTTTAGGGATCCACAATACTCAGCTCTGAATGCAATCTTAAGCCAGAGTCAAAATCAGAGTCAGTCGATTCCAACAAGCTCAAATCAAAGCCAGCATCAGCCCAGCAGCCGCAGAGGTCGTCAGGCTGATGCGTCAAGGAGTCAGAGTCAAAGTCAGAGCCAAAGTCAAGTTCAAAATCAGGCACAATCACAAAACTCCATTCTAGAGCAGTATAATCAACAAATGAAGCAAAACGTACGTGATTGTTTGTTGGACTGTGTAGTAGCCGTTGTTGGTTGTACCGTTCCTGCTCTCATTTTTCATACTTCCTAAACTAGTTGCAAATTGTATAGGATTATTAAATGACAAGTTATCCTATACGCTCTTGCTCACTTTAGTAGTCAAATTACATTTTTAGTATTTCTAGATTAGATTTGAGTTTCCTTTTCGTAGACCCATAGACTTGCATGTAAGAAAATTCTTTCATTGATCACATTGTGCCTATAGTTAAGTATTTCGTCCGGGATTTTGGGTGGGTGGAATTTATTATTTCATCCAGCTAGCCTACATAGTCACCTTTCAGTGCAACCTTATTGTCGTATTATTATTATTATTAATTTTCATAAAGCTGATAGAGTATATTAATTGATTTGAGTATAAAAAATTAACAATTTAGTAGTGGTAGATAGAGAAAATTAACTGATACTATTTTCTTTCACTCTTATATCGATCAGTCGTATTGTCGTACTCTGCACTTAATTTGTTTATATTTTATTCCAATTTACAATTACAATTATATTTACACTTATAAATTCCCTTAATTGGAAATGCTAATTGGAAACTTGGTGGTGGTTTGTTTTAGGATATTTTGAAGCAGATGTCGAAGCAGCAGAGAATCGAGGCGGAAGCAGCAGCAAAATTTGCGAGTGCTATGGGAGCTGCTTCTGGTGGAAATCCTGCTGGATTGTCAGCGAATGCAGTTGCCGCGGCCGCTGCTATCCAGGCAGCACACCAACAGATGCTCAGGATGCCCGGAGGCCAAATGCCGTCTCTTCCAACCCATCTACTACCTTTCTCACCGTTATTGTATCCGTACCAAATGGCCATGGCTCAAGTAAGACAAATAATTTATAAAGCTATTAAACTCAGAAGTGGGACGGGACTTTTGGAAAATAAACTTATGTTTTTATCGAAAGCAGGCCGCCAGTGGCAAGCCGGTGACCGCTGCATCCATGGCAGAAATACAAAGACAAACTGAAAGTTTACAGCAGCTTCAACGGCAATATCTTTTAGATATGATCCCGTAAGTTACAATTTCAACAGTGAACACTGGTCATGATTCAAACTAGGATGATGATTTTTTTTAAATGAACAGAATGATTGAAAACTAAATTAATCTCTTTGTTTGTTTTTCCAGTAATTCCAGAAACTTGCCACAGAATTGGAAGACTTAAGGATTTTTTCTAGTAGTTTAAAATATGCATGCTGAAATGTGCACCAATTTTACGTAGTTTAATGATTACCTACATAAGTACGTAATTTAAATATCCTGTAGATGTAGTGTTTTGTAAGCTAATATTTACATAATAATAATTATTGTCGATATTGTAAATTGGTAAAACCAGTTTAGATTTTATAATTCTTGTAAATGTTACAAGTAAGAACCCGTTGTTTTGATTATTTACCGATTTTTTTCTGATGAATACAAATTATTATTATTATAATTATGCCGATTAATAATATTATTCATTATTATTGTTAATTAAATACCAAACAAATTAAGAATTTAGGCTTGGGCTGCTGGTGTCTCTATATACGTACAAAAATATGATGTTTGATTGAATCTTTGTGGTTAATCTGTAAATTTCTACAGGGAAAAGTGGCTCACAGTGTGTAGGAAAGAAAAACTTCATGCAATATTATCCATCAGATCACAATATACACATGCAGACAAATTCAGATTGAGAAAAGTTTTAAGAGATTTTTAGCTGCAGTTACTGCCTTTTTCAGCACCCATAAATTCTGCGTCTTTCAAGAGCTTCTGTATCATGAAATCCAAAAAAAAAAAGATTCTGCTGAATTGAAAGTTGTATGTACATTTATGATTTGATAGTAGTAGCGTTTGATTTGCGTTTTTGCGTTGGCTCGTTCGTTATGAATGCGTTTTGTGTATGTACGTTACGTACATAATTCTTCTCTATTGCAATGAATCCGATGAAAATAACCTTGAGTCTATTTATTTACGTTGTTGTTAGAAAAAAAGATGTTTGTTATTTGTTTTAATCTTTCTACTCTACATGTAGTATACAAAGACACTGTATACCTTAAAAGTGACAAAATATAAATATCACGACAAAAATCAATACACACACAAAATTGTTAATTAATTAATAAAAATCTGATGTGTAAGTAAGTACACTTCCAAAATATTATACTCCGGTTCAGTTCGGTCGATTTCGTCGTTTCGTTCTTTAATTCATCGTTTCATGAGGCACGTTTACATTGACGGTTGCCGATTGGCTTGGTTCATAATTCATAATTCCCGTTGCATAAATTCCATATACCCATATAACATTACATAGAGAACTCTGATTATCTGATGATCAGTAAAAAAGCTAACGTGCTGTAATTAACGTAAAAACGTTACAAAGATTTTTTGAAAAAGGCAATACAAAAGGCAAAGCAAAGTTAAGAGATCCGATTGAAAGGCCTTTTTGGTCGGTGGCATTCATTTTGTTTTTGTTTTGAACAAAAGAAACATCCAGGAAAGATTCACATTTATTATAAATGACTGATGAAAGATTCATTTCTCCGTTTCCGGCACTTCGGGGACATCATCACTCTTTTTCACGTCTTCCACAACAGGTTCATCTTGTTGCGCTCTCGGGCCCGTGCTCCAAGAGACCATTTCCTCATCCTGAGATTTTTTCTTTGCCACCATTCTGTTGTACTCTTCAATTTCCGATTTGTATTTTGGAGTGGTGATTCCGAGGTAGTAGGCAGCTGTCCCTCCCATTCCCTCCAAAACGGTCATTGTTTTTGTACCAGCTCTGGAGCCCACATGACGAATCCATGTAGGCCACTCCATTCTGGTCTAATTAAAAATAGGCGATTGAGTGATTACGATTACTTTTACCTTACATTATCAGCATACGTTTCCTACTATATTATAGAGTGCCATATCACAATATTTAAATTTAAGCTCACTGGGTCAACTGGTGCTATGCTTTCTGCAGGGTCAACTTCCGTCTTTTCCACAGCACCTTCTTCGACCTGCTCAGAAATGCTTCTAACTTTCCTCACTTTCACTTCATCTTGCAGAGAATCAGGTAGATCCGTATCCTCATCATCGTCATCATCTTCCATTGTCGATCCATCAGCAAAATGGATAATTTTCTTTTTAGGTTTGTCTCCACAAGGAAGTGTTCCATTATTTCCAATACCGTTCGAGTCACTGGTTATTTCGTTAAGCTGGACAACGCCTCCACTTGTAGCTGATCCTTCTCGACTACTGTACATTTCCTGTTTCAGAATTGAGTAAAATTCAAACATTAAGGTAATAATGTTTACAATAAATTAAAAATTCAATTACAAGACAATTTCTTTGAATCACTTACCACACCCCCAGACAATTGTCTCTCAAGGGACATCACTGCGTCCTCTTCAAGTTTGCATGCGTGTCAATTGAAAACGGAAAATGTTAATCAATTTTCTTTTTCCTCTTTCGACAGGACAAATAAATTTTAATTGTGTTTGTTGTGAGTTAAACTTTATTAGTCACTTGTTTGTTTGTGCACAGAAAGACTTACTTATGTAGGAGAAGACACACGTGCAGTACGTCATGTATAAAAATGAGAAGACACTTCTGTGAAAGACTTTTAGTTTAGTAGATGTAAATGATTTTCCTGTATAGTTGTATATGATAATGTAAGTAATGTAATGGAATAAGGTACGAGTAATGTAGTAAATTTGTTCAGCATATAGAGAAATACAGGTACAACAATTTCTTCCTTCATACTTGCTCCACCACCGATATAGTAGTAATTTTGTTGATGTTGTGACAGGGAATACCAATACGTAACGAATTTCCTATGATATCAAGCTAAAAATGATTATGTATTAGTTTCAGATACTTTAGGGGCAAGGAAGGAACGGAGCAGCTACCTTTGTATGCAGTATTAGTTACAGTTACACCATAATTTTATATGAAATAATTTAAATACAGGACGGGCTTGCCTTGCCACAGTTAAAAAGTAACAACTTAGGTTGTAACTAGCTTAACAAACCATGCCAGTTATTTGTTTAGATAGACAAATAATTTTCCTAAACATAAATACTATTCATGATTTATTAGATGCACACAGAAGTAAAACTGTTGAAATTGTTATAAAAAAGCTGTATTAAGCTGGATTGTAATATAGGAGATGTATGGGCCACAGAAGTCAGGATTGGAGTGAATCGAGCTTAACAAGGAATTTCGCAGAAAAAACTGAAACACTGAGTCATCACATCGCTCTGTTGAGTGCAGTGAGCTTAAACACACACCAGCAGAAAGGAAAAGTATAAACTCGAAAGTGAAGCACATGTAAGTAAGTAACCAAGATGGATTATAAAGACTATTATAGTCTTTAATGGAGAAAATGTCAGTAATAAGCTTAAGCTCCACACTGTAAAAAATGGTTCATTCACTCACAAACAATAATGAAATGTTAAATGCAGTAGTGTGTCCATTTGCCCAACCTAACCAGAGCTATAATAAAAGTGGGTAGGAGAGGAGGAAGTGAAAAGTCAGAAAAGTGGACGAGTTATAGAAAACAGGGCAAAGATTTTTTTTCTCTCTCTCTTGCGTCATTGCAAAAACTGAAGCAGTAAACCAGACCAGAAACTGTTTGTACAGAATACATAAACAAAAAGCGTTGTTTATAAATTGCACTGCTGCAGTGGTGCCTGTTCATTTTCATTATTACTGACAAACCTCATCGAAAACGAACTCAAAATTACGTTATGATGTAATAGAGTTCAACGGTTAATCTAGATAATTAATTCATGTCATTTTATGTATAGAAAATATCGACTTTTGATTGAAATTGTCCAATTTAACTTTTTATTTTATTTTTATTTGTCCAAAACTAACTAACTCTGTGAGTATTATATGATATAAGCCTTTCATTGCACTAATGCCACAAAATGATTGTAGTTTTGTTATTCTACTTTATAACAAAGGTAATTGTTTAAAAAAGACGGTTGGATTGGGAAATTGATCAGATACCCCTAAATGGCTAAATAAAATATCGTTATAACAAGGACATCAACCTGGATCTCTATCATTGCAAACTTTCTTTTGTCTTTTGTGTCGGTTCTATGCATTCATTATGCATTGATCCTTTTTTCTGTTCTAATATAGGCTACGTTTGACGTCAAAGAGGTTCGTTTAAAATATAACTCCATGCTCTGGTGCCGTGTGAAAGCGCACACTTTCACCAAATTCATTTCCCCAAAAACAAAACATTTTTACTCTACATAACGTACGTTTACTTATCCAGTTTGTTTGCTATAGTTTATATAACCTGATGAACCAAGCACAAGGAATGAACGTAGAAGTTTTGTAGCTTTTGTTTAATTTCAGCTTCCTTTCTTCTCGCGCAATTATTTACCGACAGGAGCAAATGTTAAGGTCAAGCAAAGTGTTGAAAAATAAATGAAAGCTCGCCTTAGAACAAGCGAAAGGTGAAATTTATGAGAAGGAAAGCAATTTTCGCTGCTCATACTCGCTTTTCATGCACTCATTGACAGTCATCATGTCGTGGAGTAGACAAAAAGGTATACGTGGCCACATCCATTAGTTTGAGCGAAATGTTGTTGATTTGTCATAGAAATTTAGAGTTATGGTTCTACCTATGGGACATTATGCTGTACGTATTGTTTTTTCAAAATAGGGTTATCCAATAATGCTTAATTATTTTTCCAATTTGGTAATCAAATTGATAAGTCAGTGAAGTATGGAATTTACAAATATTCCTATGTACGAATACAATATGAAGAATACATTTCCAAATTCAATAACATAGAAAAAGAGAGAGCACAAACAAAACCTCAATTACGAGCTAATCAATAAGCAGCCTTAACCTTTAAACTTTCAATGAGCAGTCCGAAGGTCATACGAAAGTAAAAAAGGATTTCCTCTAAAAACACATAAAATAACCGATAAAAATTATTATAACTATAACTTGAAAATTATCTTCGATGTTAAGTTTAGTCCAGAACCCGTCCAAGTAAAAGTCACTATCCAAAACTCACACGAAGCTCATGGAGATGTGGACGTAAACGTGAAACATAAACACACGTTTGATGTGATCCTCGACCATCATGAGACATCCGAGTCGGAATTTTCTCTCACACTTCGAAATCCTTATGAAGATGGCACACTGCCCGGGACACTGGATGAGGATGACGAGAAGACTCCTCTCACCGAAGTGGAACCTGAGATTAACAGGACGTTATGGAGCAGACTGAAGGGAATTGTGGCCATTTTGATTGCAACCATTCTCATAGCCATGCAGTCTCAAATATTGTACTACCTCAAGGAAGTTAAAAAGATTCCCTACTCATGCAGCGTCTACCTCATGTGGGCCTACATGATTTACAGCTTTGAAAATGTCATTCCGGTGTTATCCTCCGTGTACGTTGACTATGCGCGTGTGTATCGGCCATTTAAAAATAAGAGAATCTTGTACTTGATCTACGCGGTAAGAAAGTCTTCATCATTCATTTTACTTGCAACTTCATTTCCCACTTTCCTAATCATGATACTTTCCTGTCAAACTGTCGATTTTACTCACCATATTAGTTACGAGGAATTCTGGGCTCCATGATTCTTTATGTGAACTGGCACGCAATAAATTATTTTAAGCGACCTGCCCCAGTCTCTGTGATCACTGCAATGGCTCCCATATTTGTTTATATTAACGCCTTCTTTGTACTAAAAGAAAAGCTCGGAGTGGTTCCTTTCATAAATGCCTTCGTAGCGATTGGAGGCGTGGCTATCATGAATTTAGATGAACTCGGCAATCCCCATGAGAAGAGTAATGGTTTGGTAGGCTAACCATTTAAAAGTTTCCATTAATGTAAGAAATTTACTTTAATAATGGATCAACTTTAAAATGAAATAATTTTCAGGTGGGAACCGCCTTAGCATTGGTCTCAATGTATCTCCTGTCCTGGTGCACGGTTATTGTGCGACTTCTTAAAGATGTCAACCCGTTCCTTGTCAGCCTTTCCTTCGGAGTTTGTGGAATGGTGCTACAGTTCTTCATTTCTGTTGGAACGCACTCTCTCCGAACCATTGATGACCACATCACGCTGCTCTTTTGCTTTCTCACCGCATCGATATCTACAGTGAGCAACTTCTTTTTCAACCTGAGTCTCAGGTATGAGCAGGCAGGCGTCGTTAGTTTAGTCAGAACCACAGAAGTCTTGTTCAGTTTTCTCTACCAGTACATAATTTTTGGCCTAGAGCCGAAGGCAGCAACGTAAGATCAAACTAAAGTAGATTGAATTTGTATAATCTTTACATTTAAAAGGATTTTTGATTTTTATCTTCATTTTAGGGCAATTGGTGCATCATTGATTCTAATGGGAGTTATTTGTGTCACTCTCCGAAAAATTGTGCAGGACTCTAGAGCAGATAGCTCCATGCGGAAATACCTTTTCTTTCTCTTGTATTAATTTATCATGTATGTAATTACATAATTACCAATTAAATTATGATTGGTACTTACTTTATGGTTTACAAGGCAAAACTTACACATGACGCTAAACGGCTAAGATAAATCGCATTAGTTGTAGAAAGATTTTATTAAATAAAAACTGTAAAAATGGAAATTTCTGGAATTGCGTAGAATTCATCCTTGATGTGGAAATGCAATGGCAAAAAAGTGGGAATAAATCCCACACAAACCAATTTCTACGGTTCATTCACATTTATCTGCGCTCATAAATTAACGTCGACTTCCAGTCTCCGAGGGCGCACTTTACTTCCTGTATGACTCAGTGATCATTTTCAGACTAAATTGTAAACAAGTTTTTCATGTCATCTCATATGGTTTCCATTTATAAACGAGATGATTATTGAAAATTGGAGTTATAACTTATCGGAGACCACATATCAGGTCTGAGCAGATAACATACCTAGCAAGCAGAATGATACGATTTACAGATAGCTAACTGTAACAAAATCATACTACTTAATTGATGTAAGTTATTTACATCTCACTGATGTAATTTTATTCAAATTTTCCATAAAAATACAGTCCAACGCAACAAGTCATGGCATGCATTAGATGAGATAAGATTCATTCCATTCCATGTTTGTTTTCGAAAAGTTGCGAATTGACTCGAGTTCGATTCACGCTAAACTCAACTATAACAGGAAATGCATCTCGGACTAATTTTCATTCTCATGTGTACTTTGTTACAATTTTGAAACTTTCCGATAACTTCATGAATCGTGTTCGTTCGTATTTAAATTCACTCAGTGAACATGGGCGGTACCACAAATTATCCACTGAAGGATAACATTTAGCTCTTTTCATACATTTTCCCATGCAAAGTGACTCAATTTTTCTTTGCAAGCAACGTGAACATGAAAAGACTCCTTTTAAAGTGGAGTAGGAAAGAAAACAGTGTGTGAACGTGGAACGAACTCGCTCGGCACAACAACGGCAAAAAGTGAAAACTGAAAAGAGCAAAAGAAAAAGGGGTTGCAACGGGAGGGAATGGTGCAAGGGGGAAATGATGATGATGTTAATGATAATAATAATAATATACTAAAAAGATTAGAAAATGTCTATAAATAGATCCGTCCCGGGTAAAGAAATAAAGCGAGAGATTGTAAGCAACTTTGCAGGAATCTATCTATATGTGAGTAAATACCTAAACTAAGCAAACCCGACTGAAAGTCAAAGAGGAAAAAATTTTCTGTGATCTCAAGTCTTTCCTCTAGTTACTTAGTCTAGCCGTTGACGATTTAGTGAATCAGGCTAAATCCAAGTCAATAAGCTAGCAGTAGACTCAACCAAAAAGTTCCGATCTCTTTTTGCCGGTTTTCCAAGTGAGTTTCGCCTTTCAGAACAATCGTGCCTTATACAATACTATAACTGTGATCTAATTAAGTACATTTTAACAGTTCATCATTTTTAACTGTGATATCTGTGTCGTTATTTGTTTAATTAAATAGGAGCGCCCCCTAACCACCAGCCGCCAACATGTCGGACGACGAAGAATATTCGTAAGTTTTTACTTTCGAGGAAAAAACGCGATTTTGTCAGTGTATAACTTTTCAACCTGTTATAACATAACAAAGATTAATTGATTTTATTTTGTTGTTACTATTACCAAGAAGTGAAAAGCAATTAAACTAACCAGTTTACATTCACAATTAAGTGTATACTATGTTCCCTGGAATTTTGGGCCGTGCGTCTTTGAATTTGAATTGAACCCACATTACATTTGATTAATTAAATTAGGTGGATCCCCAAATAATAAAAATATTCTCCAGTGTGGAAAGTTCCTGCAAGAGAAGAAATTTCTTCCCAGTTTTATCTCTCTTGCATGAATATCCCCATGCAGTGTCTCAATTAGCAAATTATCATTAAATTAGCCCCGTTGCAGTAGATCTGAAAAATTATCTTAGCTAATTAATTGTAGCATTCACGTATTTCCACTTCCATTCTGCCCTTTCTCTTTTTCTGAAAATCTGAATTCAGATCCCCTCAAAGATTGAAATTCTTTGCATGACCCTATTCCGTTTCTCCCAAACAAAATCTTTTTTTCAATTTTCATAAAACCTGGATGCCAACATGGCTGACTTGAGTCATCTCACGGAAACATGAAGGCAGCGAGAAACGAAGAAAAACAGAGAAGTAGGCACGTTTGTAACGTGTCTTTTAAATGTTAAGTATAACCTAAGCTTCGAAAAAATCAAAAATGTGATACAATCATAAACAGTGAGTGGTAGTGGTAACGCCACGCACGCAAAAAAAAAAAACAAAGTGAAGGAAGATGCGGAGGCTGTGAATTCGCAAAAGAGAAAATAAATATTCGAGACGTACATTCTACCGAGTGAGGAAGCAGTAATGTGATGATTGCTTATAATAGGAAATAGGAGGCAAAAAGGATTGTAACAAGTAGAAGGATTTTGTAATAATATGCTAACGACAAGCCAAGCCAACATTTTGCCGTTTGCCAAGCTTTTAATTCTCTCTTACTCTTGCTTCCACGAGGCGAAAGATGCAAGTGAGAAACAAGTAGGAAGGAAGTCATGCAACTCATGAAACGAAGACCAGTCACGTAAAGTCAAAAGTAAAAGTTCAAATCTGAAATCTTTCTTCTCGTCGACTTTTCTCTTGTTAAGTATATTAGCACAGAAGAGATTTACAAATCTTCTCTGCCACTGCCATACCACCACCAAGTAACTAGATCGGCCTGTCTGGTTTGGTCTGTTCTGTAAAACACTTTCGATGACGCAAAAAAATCCACGATGTTTATGTTCACGGTTGTATGTAGCGTATAAAATAGTCAAGGTTTCTTTCGCGTTTACATTTCTCCGTATGTATAAATATATCTCACGCGGTGAGATTCTGTTTCTTTCTGCTTGCCGCAGAGAGACAGAGACGTGTACCAGTTTTTATTAGGTTGCCCCTTTTAAGTAAACGAAAAAGTGTTTCATGAAATAAATGTGATAAAGAAACGATCGAATCCAATCCAGGGATACATATGCACACGAACACACTTATCATGCATTGTCTTTTACTTAAAAGTTAATTTATAAGTCATAAGGACAGCTTTTCAACTGATACGATACAAAATAAGCTTCACTAATGACACAGTAAACACATTTCTCAACGAGATGTGAACAATACTCATTTTGTGGCACTGAAACACATTTCTTTTCTTTTTTTGTATAACTACAAAAATGTAAACTTGAGTAACGTAACGTACACTATTTTGGTGACGATGATGATCGTGATGATGAAACCATGATGCTGATGAGAAATTCCTTTGTTCTATTCCTGTTTCTTTTTGCAGTGAGGAGGAGGCAGAGGCACCGTAAGAGCCAAATGCACACAAATATTTCTCACACGAAAAAAAATGAGTTCACACAAACGAAAAATGTCACGTAAATGCTAACATACCCTTTAATTTTTGTTTATTTCATTTGCAGAAAGTAAGTTCAACCTGTCAACATTACTATAAAATATACACACATACTGATTGTTATGTACAAAATATCATCATAATTCCATACGAATAATTCACTAGAACCAAACTTTTAGAATATAATCGTGCTCGTCATAATGTTCGTCTGACTTTTCTATGTCATGTATGTCCATGTCCAGAAAATACATAGAACACAAAGAAATCCAAATCTTAGATTCTGTTTCACTTTCATACTGTTTTTAATGACAATTTAAGACAAACACCAAACTAAGCAATTGTCTTACTTTTAATTAATTAAATTATTTTTGCGGTGGTCATATGTGAGTTGCCGTCATAACTTTGTTTAAGTAAAACTTGAAATACTTCCAAATCACTGTACCAAACACAGTTATAGTTGCATATTTATATTATGTAACACGATTATCTTTGTGTGATATGGTATGTGAAGCGTCCAAATGCTCGAAAAGCTATAATATTTACATATGATATTATAATGTCCTTTCGTGTATAGTAGCTGAGACTTAATTATTTTGCTTTCTTTCTCTCTACAACTCTCGTTTCGTTTCTCAAGTTGTGTTGTTACGTTCATCTGTAGATAGTTAGGCTGCTGCACATAAAAATGCGACCAGAGCTTCTTTAGCTATTTATTTATTTACTTTTACTCTATTCTATAATTTTCAAATACAATACAAAGCCAGAAGCTGCAAGTTACTCTGCGGCTGTAAAAACATGAGTTGAAGGCTAAAAATTGAAATCGATTTTTGTGATCTTTGTCTCGTCTTGTCAAAAACATATACATAATTTAATGCCAATGCGGTGCTTGGCGTAATCAAGGCATATGACAAAAAAATATGCAGTTCGTTGTGTACGACTGCATTGTCAGTACGACACTGAAGTGTCATGTAAAATTTAAAACGCATATAAACCAAAGTCACGTCGGTTTTATTTTTATAATTTAGTTTTGTGAGTTTGAGATTTAGACTAGAGTAGAATTTATTATCGAAACTGTCTCAAATTGGTCGAATATCGTACTTCAGATCAATGAATCGTTAGATGGTGATATATGACTATGATTTATGACTAGATAGATTTTTTATTTGTCCGACTAGATCTTTATTTAGTAGTGGTGGACACTGGGCACCAACTTTTAGAGATGTTTTTCATTCGAAGAAATGCAAATGGACATTAATTTACGACAATCAATTTTACAAAATGAATAATGGATATTTTTTGTAAAATTCCGTTTTGATGCTCATCAAACGATTTTAAAGACCTTTATTATCTTTTTCCCCTTGTTTCCGTTTCATCACAGGACCCCTGCATCTACGAAGTACGTAAATGAAAATTTACTACCTTTTGTATTTTTACACAAATTTTCTTCACTCCTCAATTTTTTTAACCCTTGACTCTTGTAAATAAGCCAAACTTCAAAAAAATCTAACCCCTTTTTTGCATGCATGATGATGACTCTTTTCTTTCTTACCTAATTAGTTCTGCAAGCTGCCTAAAAAGACGGAATTGTAAATATGCTGATGTGCAATGTGCATGATGTTTTGCTTGACTTGAAATTGTAATTTTCTAAAAGCATTACGCTGCATGATGATGAATAAATGAATGACTGAAATGCATTTTGATTTCTTTAACCGTTTTTGTTGTTTCACTTTCACTTATCCTGCTTTAAATAGTACTACATCACAAAAACTTAAAAAATCTACCCACGGTCTGATTATAATTTTGTTTCCACTTGGCTAATATTCAATCAATCAATCCAGTAGTATAATACACACTACATTCTTTTTTCATAATTGAATCACTCATCATTCTTGATCGATTGATCCAAAAACACATTTTGCTGTATGTAAATTATCCGTGAACTTCACAAAGATTGACAATTAACTAAAAATATTATGTGATTATAAAAATGCTAACTTTGATAATGTAATAAAATGTATGTTTAATAAAGAGAAGGGAATGTCTTCTTTAATTCCTTCTAACATGTTAATACTGATGCAAGAATGTTACAATAATTAAATTTTGTTCTCAAATGTAACCACTACTATCAAAACCAAAAATCCACTCGTGAAGGGAGGAGGTAAAGCCTGACTTCGTCAAAGTAAGTTTAAATTACACCACATTCATAATCACAATATGCAAATATCTATCTTCAATTTATGATACATTCTAACGAAATATTTTCTTGACTTATTGTGGAGTACAGAGACAGGAGAAAAAGATGTCGGAACTTGACGAACAGCTTAATGTCTACATTGAAGAATGGCGCAAACAAAAGCATAAGGAGGAGGACGAGCTCAAGGCTCTCAAGGAGCGTCAGGTCAAACGCAGAGTAGGACCAAAACCTGATTCTAACTATCTTAGATTCTTGTAAAAGAGAAAGCAAGTGATAAAAACACGGCAATTTAAAATTCTTCCAGGCTCTTCGAGAACAACAAGAAATCGCTTTGAATGAGCGGAAGAGGAGGGAAGAGTTAGAGCGTCAAAAAGCAATCGAGGATGCGAAGAAGAAGGAAGCGGAAGAGAAGAGGAAAAAGATGGAGGAAGCTGAGAAATTGAGACAGCTCATTCTCAAGGCCGAGCAGGAAAAGCGAAGAAAGCTGGAGGAGGAGAGAAAGAAGAGAGCACACGAAGAGCAGCTGAAGCGTCTCCGTGAGGCTGAGAGCAGAAAGCAGCAAGGTGGCAAGGGCTACGGTTCCGGGGCTCAACAAGGTAAGCACTTAAGTGTTTAGTAGTGTTAAGTAATAGCAATGACTATTTTAACCGTGATTTTTTAAAACTTTTTCTCAATGCTTTCTATGTACACGTGCTTTACTATTCACAGAGTCTGGCGCTGCTGAGGCCCTTAGCAAGACCAAGGAGCAGCTTGCAGAAGAAAAGGCGATTTGCCTTAGCATTCGAATCAAACCCTTAGACGTGGATGCCCTCAATGGCAAGTCAGTACTTCAAAGGAAAGCAGCAGAATTGTGGGAATCGATTGTGACGTTAGAAACTGAACGCTACGACTTGGAAGAAAGGAACAAGCGACAAGACTATGATGTATGTACGCATCATTTCACAAACATTTCTCATTCATGGAAAATAAATGGCACCTTTCATTTATTAAAATGTATGCAATTTTTATGCCACATTACGTAACAGCTTAAAGAGTTGAAGGAGCGACAAAAGCAGCAACTCCGACAGAAAGCCTTGAAGCTTGGACTTAACCCTGAGGCGCTCACAGGAAAATACCCTGTAAGTCACAAGTGAAAATGGAAAATGGTGAATGTCCTTTCCTTATGCAAAGTACGTGACTGATAATCTTTTAATTAATAGCCCAAGATCCGTCTTGCCTCCAAATTCGAGAGGCGAGTGGATACCCGCTCCTACGAAGAAAGGAAAGGACTTTTTGAGGGAGTAAGTCCAAATTATTTGTAAATCTGAAATACCTATTGCTACGAGTTATTATATCAAGTATTACTAAAAGGTCCCATTTACATGAAAGAAACGAAAAAAGAAATTGATCTAGCGAGATATTTGATTGCGTACAGGAGGAATTCTAAGAATTTGTCGTCGAACTATACAAAATGTTGCACCTCTATAAGATATAATAAGATACGTTAAATAAGGTAATTTTAAATGTTCTAATTATGATTTAATATATCTAATTTCAGGGTTATGGAAAGATCATAAAAGAAATGAATGAGAAAATGTGGTCCGAGCGTATGGATGAGTTTAAAAAGAGACCGAAAAGCCGGTAAGTAAATACATACTTCAAGATTTTGTACTTTTTGAAAATTGATATTGTTCAAAATTGAATCAACAAAACAGTAGCTGAATTTCTGCATGCTTATCGGTAATTAGCCCAGAAACAAGTTCGCAAAATTCCATAGCCTCTAAGGAAGGATAGAAACTATGAGAAAAGCCAAATGATAAACTTAGCTTTATGTAAATTAGGGTGTAAGTAAATTGTTGCCTCTTATTGTCAACATTTATTTTCTTTTAATTTCAGACTCCCAAAATGGTTTGGTGAGCGACCAGGTAAATTCAAGTAATTAATTTTAAAACGTTTTAAACAATTTGTGGAATCCAAAGCTAATAAAATAGCATGTTATTCTGGCATCAATAGGAAAGAAGAAGGATGATCCTCCCACACCTGATGAACCAGAAGCCGTAAGTTATTTTCTCTTCTGCAATTTTAAACATTTCAATTAAAAGTCATTTAATTGGTTTTGCATTAGGTAAACCGCTATTTTTGAATCTTTTCGCAGGCTGCCGCCGATGAAGAGATGACGTTCCAACCTGAGGAACCTGAGCTTGAACCTGAGCCAGAGCCGGTAAGTTAAGATTATAAAAGGATTTAAATTTATTTTTCCCATTTTTAAATTATACTGTTTGAAAAAAGGAGCCCGAGGAGGTGGAAGAAGAAGAGGAGGAGGAAGAGGAGGAAGAGGAGGAGGAGGAGGAGGAAGAAGAAGAAGAGGAATAAGAAAGCCAAAATTCTAATTATATGTAACTTTCCTTGTTGTAGATGATAAGTTAACTCGTATGTATCTGATCAATTATTTGATTGAACAGCAAATAATGGAATGCATAATCGTTTACAACAATTTGCACAATATAAAATTCTCATTTCGGATGAAAATTGGCTTTCCCTCTGTAATCGTCTGTTCTGTTACTACTAATGTTATCTTTAGAATTATTTCGTCATAAAAGCAATTTTTTTCAAATCATTTTTTCAACATTTTCATATTTCTGCTAATGTTCAAAAGTTTCATTCATTTCTCCGCAAAACATATATAAACAAAGCATGACATGAGCAAAAGCTCTCGCACGGATGGCTCTGCTGTTTGTTGCACACGCTCGCCATATCTTGGGCCTTGTTTTGCCTTGCACAACTCGACCCTCTCTCCGAGAGTGGTCCACATGAAATGAGGAAGTGGCTTTAGTTAAACTCCTCCCGGTTCCAGGAGTTTTCTCTTGCTCTTACTTTACCCTGCATAGAAACTTGTTCTTACTCAAACTCACGTAAACCAAGCACGGCTTCTCAGCTCACAGTCACCGTAACACAGACACACTCCTTTTCATTGAAGACGCATGGAGAGTAACTGTGATGCATCGTGTGCTCATGTTTCTTTCCCAAATGTATCTATTGTTCAGGCACCACATGGGTATCTAACGCAATGCTTGCATAACACTGGAAGATAAGAGGAAAAACTGCTTTGGCCTTACTTAAATTTACAAACAAGGGAAAAGGAAACTCGCTCACTTGCTGCAACAGCTACAAACCTTACAAATTCGACTTTCTCTTTTCCTCACTTGTGTGAGTGTGACTTGACAGCTTTTTAACCATTACACACAACACCAGTGAAACAGCGTGCTGCTCACTCACTCCACTGATATGATTATCAAAGTTAGAATCTCTCCTGGAGGATGAGCACCTTTCATGACAAGTTCATTTAGATGTTGGGAAGCAAACGGCAATAATGCAAAACTCTATTGTGTGCACCGTGCTTTAACTACATACGTATGTCTTTAGTCACTGGTAATTGGCAAGATATCGATCAGATCAAAGGATTAGTTGAAGATAATAATAACAACAGTTTAATTGTCGTAAATAGCGATTAAGTGTTGATTGTAGATTAATGGTGTGTAGAATGGAATTGTAAGTGAAAACGTTAGATGTAAACAAGTACAAAGATAGCAGAGCAACCGATTGTCTCCTACTGGGGTAACGTGAGACACAAAGGAAAAGGCTTACTGATAAAATCAGTTTTCAGGTTTTTTGAGGTTTGTTAATCTTTCGGTGATTGGCACACATGTCGAGTTGTGACAGCAGCAGCAACAGTGGTATTGTCAATAGTTTACTTTGTTTAACTGCCACGATTAATCCCGCATTGTCTCCAATGAGTTCTACCAGTTCGAAAGAGGAAATGCACGAGGCTTCTTCAATATCCACCGCCAAAAGTGATGGTGCGGCACCACCAGGGGCGAAGCAGAATCAGGCAAGATTTTTATAATAAATGCCGAATACTTTCTTTAAAAAGTAAAGTGGAACGAATTTAAAATTTTTAATGAAAAATATCCCAGGTGGGCACAGTGATGCTCTTTGGAGTGCCAATAGTTTCACTAGTAATGGATGGCAAGGAGCGTCTCTGTCTCGCCCAGATTTCCAGCACACTACTCAAAGAATTCAGCTACAATGAGATTCACAATCGAAGAGTCGCCCTTGGAATTAACTGCGTTCAATGCACGCCCGTGCAACTGGAAATTCTGAGACGAGCCGGTGCTATGCCAGTGACTTCAAGACGCTGCGGCATGATTACTCGGAGGGAGGCTGAGCGTTTGTGCAAAAGCTTTTTGGGAGACCACGCACCACCTCAGGTAAAATTGTTCTAAATTAAATTCAAATCAAGTCCAATGTTATTTTAATCCGTCCAATTAAATTATGAAAATATTATTCCGATTTCCCTCCACTTCCTCCCCCAAAGAGATATTTCAATTATAATGATCAACGACATGTGATTCATTGTGTCAGTGTGTGTGTACAATTGGCATGTTTTGTCCCTTGTGAAACATTAGTTTTTTATGAGGTCTTCATTTTCCCAATTTAATGAAAAAAGAACTGAAAACATAAAAACTGATTGTTACACTGCACACTGCATAATCATCATCATAATATTTTACGAGGTTGGGAAAACTTTCATAAAATTCATAAAAAAGCAACGATTTATTGCCCATGACGTAACGCACAGCAATGTTAATACTGGTATTGAATCTACTAGAACGAAAAGGTCACGGTCCCCCATTTTTCTTTTTCTGTAAAAAAAATAAGGTTGAGTTTGAGTTGAACCAAGAGGGTAAAAGTTTTTATGGAAAAAACCAAAAAGACTGTAATATTTTTTATAAAATGTTTTTTTTATTGTTTATCATATCAAATCAACCCTCATCATGCCACAATACAATGCAATTGAATCCCAGCTCCCCGAGAACTTTGCATTTGACGTTTATCACGAGTGTGGTTGGGGTGAGTTATTTGTCGTATCAATCTATCCTATTACTACGGTGCGTTTATAGTGTGAACGCACTCTACTACTACATGAAGAAATGGCATCAAACTTTTACTTGAACCCATTTAGGCTGCCGTGGGAGTTTTGTCCCATCCAGATACAACTCTTCCAGAGCGAAGTGCATTCGGTGCTCCTTTTGCCAATTATTCTTCTCACCAAATAAATTCATCTTTCACTCGCATCGTCTCCCGGAGTCCCGCTATGTTCAACCTGACGCTGCCAATTTCAACTCATGGAGGAGGCACATGAAATTATGCGGCGATCCACCAGAAGAGGTTGGTACACATTTTGTCTAGCTTTTTATAATACAAGTCAACTTTGCGCAAATGAATCCATACATACAGTGGGGGCATACATTAGGCGACAATTGTATAAAACACCAATAGAAGTCTATTTATTACAAAACCAAACTTTCTCAGGCAAACTCATCAAATTCAGTTTCCGATATGCAAACTGCTCAGATTGTCCATGCTTGGGAAGATGTAAAGGTATAGTAAGATAACAATCATTATCTTGTTAATGAGAACATACAATGCTGAAGCTCACCTTTTTTTAGGCCATGTTTAATGGTGGCACACGAAAGCGTCTGCTTGCTGCTAGCACCACACCATCGAGCAGTTCAAATCACACCAGTCGCCAGTCTTCTTCAAACTCCCACGGTGGTAGCTCTGGAAGTGGGTCAGTAAAAGCCAGCCATGGTCACAACAGCCACAACCACGGAGGTAGCGGTCGATGCCAACCTCGTGGAGACAGTCAGAATACCAATAACTCTAATAACTCCGGGAGTCATTCTCGACTTGGCGGTGGATCCCAAGCAAAGAATAGCAAAGAGTCGTCTTCATCATCAGTGTCCGTAACCAGCTCATCATCAATGGCATCTGCAGCAGCTGCGGCGGCGGCGGCGGCAGCCGCAACAGCATCCGGAAATCTTTCGATACAACACGCTCCAAATGCAGTATATAATAATAATCATGATGCCCCACATGCCGCAAACTTTCTCCACCAACCCTCCCAAAATCCCTTCCTCAATGTCCACAATCCTCTGCTTAGTCCCACAGGAAGATTAGATGCCATCTGGAATCCCGCATTACCTGGTCCAATGGCCGCCGCCGCCGCTGCTGCCGCAGCAAATATCGCAGGTCAGCAAGCAGGATCAACACGTCAATGTCCCATTCCAAACTCACCTCCTTTCCCTGCACTTCCTTTCCATCCACTTTCAATTCCATGGCTCCGGCGACCTCTTTTCCCTTTCTCACATCCTTTTGGTCCCACTCTCATTAATGACGCAGCCAGTGGGGGCGGCAACACAACGACTCCCGAAAAATTGGTCAATTTAGCTCGTCAGAATCAATCAGCATTCAAACCGGTATCCAGGAGCGCTGAGCCACTTTTCAACTGGCTCAACGGGAACATTGGCGTAGGAGGGGGAGCTGCTGGAAATGTTAATGCTTTAACACTTGGTCAATGCTCCGTTGTTGGTAGTATCACCACACTACCTGAGGATCTCAGCTTGAACTCCACTTCTGGTGGTGGTGGTCACGCGGCACTCAACGTGTCCAATAATGGGAACAGCCCACAAATCACCGGAGGAAATCCCAATTTCAGTAACACTGTGGCACACGCCGGTGAAAAACATCCTCATCGATATCATAATAGTAATAATAACAACAATAATAACAGTGTGGCCAGCAAACATCATCAGATACAAATTTTGAGCACAAATCACAACGACAGTGACGACGAAGAAAATGTGGATATTGAGTCCACCGTTGAAACCGAAGAGTGCTCATCGACATCTTCGGTGTGGGTATCAAGCACAACAGCAGTGGGTCGTTCGGGTGGAGGCGGTGGTGGAGAAATGATGCTAAATAACAACAATAATAATAGCGTTAACAATAATAATAATAACAAAATCCATGGATTTGCACGTCGGAAGCGTTTGGCCACCACCACCGCAATTTCTTGCTACAGCTCTGGAGACGAGGATGTGACGGACGAACGGGATCGAGACTCTGACAATCACGACGATAACAGTTCAACAATGGATCATTACGAGGAAACTCTGCGAACTAGTGGAGAAAGGGGCAACAGTAAAAGTGGAAAGAGGAAGAGACTTTGGGTCAACGAAATCATTTCTACCACGGACGACGACGAGGACGGTAATAATAAGCAAGGGAAAAGGTGAAAGCAATAAACTTCATCTTCGGACAAGCTCCTCTCTGGGAAGGGTTCTGCTCGACACGAGGGAGTGAGCAGAAGCTGAGTGTCAGACATAATCAAATCGCAAGGTTGGTGTTTTAAATTTTGATATTATTTAAAAGCTTGAGCAGTATTTGGATTAATTACTTTATGCGAAGAGAGGAAAAGTAACCGTAGGTTAAAATGTAATGGCTCATGACATAATAATAGTAATGATAATGAGTGAGTGGGTACAAAAATTTTGTCTCTTATTGTAAACACAGCGAGGAGACAAAAATGACTGAAAAGGGAAAATGGCAGGTTTCTACACACTGGCGATAACAAAAACGGTGAAAAGCAAAGAGAAATGTGATATTATGATGCAGACTGACTACGGCCATAAAATTGTTAGGTAACCTAAATGGGATGAATAATGAAAATGAAAGCAGGCAGACGTCGACTGAAATGAATGCCGCTGTAATGGTAATGGTAATCATAATGTGTCTATGCATTCTTAAAGGAAAGAAAAGAAAGCGCAGGGAGCAGACTTTCATCAGTGTTCAAAAGTCCATGTACCTTAATCAAACATACCTACCAACTACCAACTGCAACTAAACTCCAACATCTCATTTCCTGCTCCATGCATCAACATCATCATCGTCTCTTACCTTTTTGCATGTTAAATAAGTCTATTTGTTATAATAATGGTACGTCACCATAATAATGATGATGTCGATCATCATCAACATCATCGACTTTTTTGGTCGTCGTTTTGTGTGGCTGAGGTTAATGGATATTGTCATGTATGTCAGAGAGGAAGGAATCAGGAGGATTCGGCCGGTGAATAATTTTCACAGAGAAAGCAAAAGCAAAGTTAAGCCTTGTAATGTAATATAAGGTAACGCAATAAATAAAATGAAACGAAGAAAAAGGATTAGCTTCGCAAATACATACATTGTAAAGGCTTTTTGTATTATAAAGGAAATTACCGGAGGCTGATATGCTATCAGGTAACATAAATTTTATTAATCCTCTCCTGTGAACAGTTTGGCGCACTGTTCTGGTCTCTGAGCTGAGCATTGACTGTGAGTGAGTGGATGAATGTCAAGTCAAGCTCCTTTCTTCTCTCCTTTCCTTTTTTGTTATTCTACTGCCATTATAGTAGTGTCATCTTCCTTATTCTACCTACTCTATAAAACTTTCTTTCATGGAGCATATCGGTCTTCCGAAGTAAATTACCCGTGATGACGATGATGACATTTAAGAAAAACTTGGATATTGTCATATCATTATGGTTTGCTTTTCCCTTATGGGAAATTTCTCTTTACTCAATTTTCTGCTATGATTAGGATTCTCGTGATGCGATCGTGATGATTTTGGATCGTCTCGACGTATATAAAATTAGTCAATGACAAATTTGCAAATGCTGAAGCACAACGCCTCATTATCAAACGCATATGACTCTCAAGTTTGAAACTACACTAGATGTAAGATACAGATGTTTATGTACTTTATCGCGAACGATCAATAGCTTCAAATGAGCAAGAAAAATATTAAGGTACATTAGATGGTGGATTATAGGAAATGTAGTTAATAATATTATTCGATTACTTAAAAAAACTTTTCCAGTCTGCCTGCTTGACATGGTAATACTTACGTTGTGTGCATTCGCATTCACTGTGTAATGTGTTTAAGCTGATTGATTCTCTCTCATGACTTATGACAAGAGAAGGCTACATTAATGTTTTTCTAGCTCGATTAATTTTTGGGAAAGCCTCACTCTCGCTCCTGAAGTGTAAAGAAAGAAAAGCCTGTCTTTTTAGGATAACAAATAAAATAATAAAAAAGTCTCTTTTTGGACCTCGTTTTCCTGGTTAGATTATCATTACTCTTGTTCTCATGTTGGGTAAGTACAGTACATATACATTCTGTGTACACTTTCACAACAGTGTCCCACCAAAGTAGTTTAGTTTACTAGAACTTCATACGACATAAGCCTGAGAATGACAGTTTCTGTCTCTTCTTGCTAAATGATTTACATAAGTAATATTATTGAATAACAAGAGCGGTGTAGCGGTGGGTGTTAAGCATACATTAAATTATCCATGAGTTTGTATGTAATAACACACACGGACAAAATATGACACAATATACTCTAGCTGACTTCCTTCCTAGAAGCTCATTGACCAAAACTGATGATGATGACGGTGTTGGAGTTGGAATTAACATTTTGTTCAGTTGGTGAGTCTTTTTTAGTTGGGTATGCAAAGTAGGTAGGTAAAGAGTAGTGCTTCGTTCGATTATGTTCATGTTGGTTCTTGTTGGCTTTTCCCTCTCTAGCTCTGCTGGAGTGCGTTATTGAGGTAATTTAATCATATTAAAAGGTTAGACGGTGGTAGCTCTTCTCCTCCCTTTTTTAAGAGAAGAGAACCACCACTCAAATAGCATTTGATTAAACGTCCATTCACGCTCAGGCTAGCGGAACGAGTTATAAATCAAACGTAGACGAGCAAAAACTTATCATTTTGAATGAATTCTCTCTTTTTGTGCTTTTTATTTATTGGTGGTGGTAGTGGTGCAAAAGAGTCTTTAGATTAGGTACCACCACCACCTTGATTGCCTTGCTTTGAATGAATGACTCGTTTTTATTGGTATTGTATTGTCCAGATTACTCAGGAATATTGGATTTTAGAATCTGGTACAATAGTAATGTTTAATATTTAATTCAGGAAACGGACAACATTTTTAAACAAGAAAACCGAAATATTTACACATTAATCAATGAAAGAGAGATGGAACAAATTATGGAACTTTTTATTAAAAATCTACTTTTCAAATAACACCTGCCATTAAATATCCATCTGTTGGTACACCCCAACATTATTCAATTCTTTGAGTCATTTCTCCTTTTTTCAGTTCAGCGAGTCATGTTATGTTCCTGAGATTTTAACCGCCTCCACGAATAATTAGAAGTCACAAATCACTACTCTAAATTTACTTTTTTTACTATAACCTTTGATTTCATCTTGTTGGGGCAAGCTGAGATTCTACTTTGCAATCCAGCTGCTCACACTAAACAGGATGTTCATTTTGGAGTTTTTATATTATTAATACACACACTTTCGTTCTAGAATTACACTACTTCAAGCATAATCGATGCACATTAATTGTTATGCATTATTTAACTTTAACAATATGTCGCATTAAATTACATTATCAGATTAAGATTTTGACCTTAATATTGACATATGCCACAATACATTTGACTTTTGGGATGTCACGCCGATTAATTGATGATTCTATTGACGAATGGTTTGATGTAACCTGTGCAAATAAAACATTAAAGTTCACGCACATTTGTCGTTTATTGTGACTTTTACTCTATCTACATTAAGGACAATAATAGAAAATGTGACAGTTTTGAGCTGTAAATGATACTTGATTACCTATATAAAATGCGTGAAATCCGACCATTTTAATTCAACCATATGGCAATTGTTCCCATTTAGTAAGTTAGTGACGCTTATGAACAAAACTGCAAAGTTCAAGATGGTTAACATACACATTATCATTAGCATTGTGTGACATTCGTGTATCTCATTGCAAAAGGACGCGTGCGACGACATGCTGAATAACATATTTACCAATATCGATTACATCATGATCATCACACACCATAATAATTTTGTTTCATCGCTTCGATTCTTCTTCGATTGCATCGGACCTTTTTTTCAATTCTGATAATTTAACTGCTGCTCGTTATTGCGATTTCAGCCAATGGGTGTAAACTACCAAAAAATACAACTTAAAAAAATGATATGCCACAAATGAAAGAAAATGAGTTTTAAGTTTTCGTATAAAACAAAATAAATAATTTAGCATTTTAATCTTTAGTTAAACTCAGAATTGCGTCATATGAAAAAAGGTAGACAAGTTCAAATGGAGACAAAAGTTAGGTACAATTATGCCACAGCAAAGAAAGCCACTGGAGGATCTAGTGTGTACTCTAACATAAAGGGTAGGTTACAAATTCTACCAAATGGCATTGAAATGTATCCATTAAAGTCATTTTTGCCCTTATTGTTGATAATGCTGACAACTGGGGCGAAAGGGTGTGTGCAACAGATCTTGTCTCACTCAATCACATTGTGTGGTCTCCAGAGATCTGCTTGGGTTAGGATTGCTCGTAGAATCATTTCTCATTCTCACTTTTTGCCATTGCCACCAGAAAAAATATTATTTCGAAAAGAATATTTTCAGTGTTCAAAATAAAAATGTATTCCTTAGATGTCAGTTTATTTAAACTGTTGTGTTGTTTTGGGTGGACAAAATGCCAAATTCAAATCAAAATGCTCGACCCATTCAACTATTGCTTATATTTAATTTAATACAGACGGATTAAGTCGTTTTTTTACGATTTTGATACAAATGCAACATATTTACTTGTACTGAGTTAAATTGCTGGCTTGATGGTAACTCCACTTTCACATCGTAATCGTAAATACTTTTCATTCATGGGGTGTACGCATCATCATCATTACTTGAAATTAATTTGATCCCAAAGAGCGACTCACTCCACTTTAGACATCAGAAGGGGACGGGTAAAGTAAAAGTGACTTATCCATTCATAGACGAAAGTGTCCCATTCATCATTTTATTCATTGATCATCATCGTATCATCCACAACAGCCTGAAAGAAATGTACCTACTTACTCATTTGTCATTTATTAAGGTTAGATTTAGATTAATACAACCAAGGACCCTATGAACTTTTCTCAGAGCTCAACTGCAACTCGAGTACAATTGTAAATGTGATCCATGTTTTGGTTATTACTTGAGTACTTAATAAGAAGAAGTTTTGCTTTGAGTGGGCCATCGATGTGAGATTTGTTTGGTGTGGCTGTGAGCGAGTAGGAGTAGCATGAAACTGGTGCACATCGAATAACTAAATATGTGATGTGACTGTGTGACGCGGTGTGATCATGACGGACGGATTGAGCTTTATTTTATTTCATGTATTAAAGGAAAGGAGGCTGCATTTCATTGGGTTTCGGTGTAGTTACAAGATTTGTAGCCTTCGCTTGTCTCGACTCGTTTCTCTTCCTTTCTCCCAATTCTCCCTGCCTTTTCTCCTGATTCTCTTCTCACAGTGATTGAATAGACGGATTTGTGGACTCGACTGTAAAGAATAATTATTTGTAAGCTGAGAGACGCAACAAATAAAGAGTAGTAATCCAATACACAATGTCTCTAGTCTGAGTGAGAGTGGAGCTGCGCTTCGTATAAACATACAAGCTCGATAATTCTTTTTCCCGTTTCTCTCTGTAAATCTGTATCCAAAATATATTTTCCCTTCAATTGCTTTGTTTCTCCCAGAGTCTCTTTTTTAACTTTCCGATTTTGATTAAACGAGTAAAATTGCGTTGTTGGTTCTGGTTGGCGGGTAACGTAGCGTACCGTAGTAGTGTGAGTGATGTGAGCTGAACTCTTTTCTTTCCTGGATGCGGATACATGCTTAAATAAAATAAATGCTTAAAATATAAATAACTGGCAACTTCATGCTAAACAGACAATGAAAATGAATGATTGATGTGTGTGATTGTTGTTGGGAGTAGTTTTGTTCATCTTCATATTATCCCATCTTTGTAAATTGTTTTAGGGCTTAGTTACTTACTCATTTTCCAAAAGATAACTAACTTTTAGTTGCCTTTTCTCTTTCCTTCCTTCCTTCAGCTTCACAAGGAAGCAAGGTTCTGTGAAGATTCCCCGGAGATTTGTCAAAACTGGAATTGAGAGCTCAGGAGAGTTGAATGAATTAAAGTTTTGTCTCTTTTCCTTGTATATCGTGTACCACTTAGAATATTCTAAGATTTGTTTAGTGTTCCTGTAGTCCGGCTGGCTGCTAGTTTATGTTTATCCATGAACACTCATTTGTATTTATTTGCAATTAAAGTGTGTGCGTCGTCTTTATTATTTTTAACAAAATAAAAAATATGAGTAATTTCAAAACCGTAAGTTAACTTTGGTACATGACAGGACGGAATTATAAATAGATTCTGTACCTGTGTCAGTGTAAGATCAATAGCGATAATAACAAGATAATATTCAACATTCTAAAACAAATGTTTCTACTGAGTGCGCGTGCGCCACATTTTTACGTGCGGAACATTTTTTAAACGTTTTTTCATAGGATAACATTTTGCTGCGCAGGCAAGTTCAATGGATCAGATAAATGATAATAATTTAACAGAACTTGTCAGTTACTAAAGTAAGCATGAAGGTCAACAAAACTACCTGAAGCATTTGCAGGTATTGAAATTTTTTAATTAAGATTATTTATTTTACATATAAGTATGCAAACAGAACTCAAGAACTGTACCTGAGTGTAACGTATTTCATCCGATTCATCATAAAATTAAATTTGTGTCTTTGAACTGACACATATTTGAGATTTCCTTGCAACATATTCTCAAGGTTTACGTTAGAAAATAAGGTTTCGTTTCATTTTTTTTAAATCTTCTTTATCATTTTCCAAATAAGGACAATAAGACAAAAGGGTTAAATTAAATAAGTCTGTCTTAGTGTAGTATGTAAAACAATATTTTCCTGGACGTACTTGCTTAACCGACACCTCTGCAGCTCTGATTGTAATCAGACTTGAAAATCGGAATGAAATGAAAGACGTTACGATCTAGAAATATTTTTCAGCATTAGGCGAGGGAAAAGATTTTCTTTCTTAATGTAGCATTAAAGTAAAGATACCAAACAAAAAATCCAAACTAACGATGAATGACATGGACAATCAAGCACTCCTTCGACAAATTCAGATCACGTTTGAATAAAAATGAGAATTACAAAAACTTGCATTACTCTGATGATTCCGTTTTATTTGATCTTATCCATCAGGTAACAAACCATAACAAAGTACATTATAAAGAAAATGAATTGTTGTGTGTCCCATGAATTTTTATCACGACTCACTCACTCACGAGGGAAGATCATGAACATGAAGAAAGTTTACTTCGCTCACTTTCTCTATCTGTACTTTTATTTATTTTTATCGCAGGGTCATAAAGACATGTTCTATTTATTGTTAAATTAGAGCAAAGAGGATGCATTCACGCGCTTGGGACAATTCCCACTCCCATTGTTCCCTTCCCCTATCGTTTAAAAGAGACAAAAGAAGAGATCGACAATCGAGAACTCAAGAATTTGCACAATTTCCATTAAACCAAGCAAGCTGTCGTAGCTGAATGGGCGATACAATTTAGAGTTAAGTAGCGAATGTGGGCATTAAGGACTTTCTTAATGTTTCATTTAATAGTCTGAATGATTCCTCGCCAAAAGAGCATACTAAAATAGTATATAAAAAGGTGGGGTGAAACAGAAAGAAAAGCTTTCTTCTAAAGTTGAACATCATCATCATCTTTATTTTATTTTCTCGTTTCACTTTCTAGAGGACTGCATGCATACGTAACGTAATACAAGATTCTAGAGACTCTTTCTTTTAGGAAATGAGGCAAAGCTTTTTCAAGAGCATCGTGAGGAAAACTCTTTTAAAGTTATATAATACTCTGATGAGGATGTTTATTTGTTTATTAGTGGATTCTTTTATTTCAGTTAGTTTCTTCAATTTAAAGAAAGGATGCCACAGCAAGCACCAAGAAAGAAAAGCAATAGGAGGCAGGTGAAATCTTGTTCTACTCTAGAGTCTGACTGAGCAGAGGGAAAGAAAGGGAAGGAATTGAAATGTCAGAATAAAAAGAAAATGGTGTTTTACTTTGGTCTTTTTGATCAGATCTTGTTAGCTATGCATTGCGTCTAAACCGAATGTAATCAATTGAGGTGAAATGACTTGAATGTGCGAAATTGTTTTTACGTATAATTTAACGCGAAATAGAAGTAGCAACACTTTATTTATTGAATGAAACACTTTCACTCAATTCAATGACTGATGTTCAGTTGGTTTCAAATTAGTACAAAAGAAAAGAGAAAATTCCAACAGCGTCAATAGAAAGGAAAGACGTAATGGGATGAGTTTTAATATTTAACCCCTTTGTTTGCAAAATCATTTTCATCAACTCAAAAAATAAAAATAAACACTTCAAATTGGAAACCCAATGCGAAATAAAATAAATGTGGAGTAAATAAATAGGCATGTGGTTAAGCTTGGAAAACGCTTTTTAATCATTTTCCAAGCAAGGTTTTTAATTGTGTGGATTTAATCATTTTGTGGACAAAAAAGGTTCCAAGAGAGAAGCTTTTTTCACATTTCACATTTTAAATGAAACAATGTAATTCCTTGAATAATTTCAGTCAGGCCGTTTGTTACGTCATTAAAGGTGAAGTTGATAGGATAGAATGACATTTATGAGCAAGGCTACTATTTATTCACAAGTTCATCAATTGCAACCTCATTTGAGTAATTGAGTGGAGTTTCACCTAAAAGTCGTAAATAGATTCTTATTTGTCATCATCCTCAATCTGCCTGTTGTTTGCTGTTGTTCATCAAATCATATAAAAATACGAAAACAGGTTCAAACTAAACTCAACCTTACCATTTAGCACAAGTTATTTTAAGTCCATGTCTCTGGAACAATGAAATGTTTAATAAATGTCCTTTTGAATGATTAACCAAACTCTACAAAGCACAAAAATGATTTTTACCTTTTTCTACGTTGCGCAAGTAGAGTGTTTAGAGAATAAAATGGATTCTAATTTTGGAACGGAGCAAAAACATGAAAAATGAATTAGCCATGAAATATACATAAAAAGGGCCAACCAAAGATTTCCTTTTACTTTATTTTACTTTACTGGTTAATTGGCCGATGGCTAGAAAGTACAAAAGGAAAGAGACAAAGGAAGAATCATGCAAATAACAAGAGAGCGCATTAATCACGAAAATCCTCTTTTTACATGTATTTTATCATTCCTTTGTCTCTTTGCTTTTTGAGTGCCTCTCTTTTTTTCTCCAGTCTTCTGGGTGGATGTGGATGTCGACGTGGACAAACATTACAAGTCTTTGTGTTAATACAGTTTTTAATGCACATGGAACAAAACCAAAAGGGATTCTACAGGCAGTACTTTTCGCCCTCTGGTTCCATGATGTTCTCTTGTTTATTCGGATTAAATGATTAAATATGCTCAAGAGAGCCATTGCATTGTGTAATTAGTAAAGTATGACAAACATGACCTGTTTGCTGCTTGTTTGAAAACATTAATGCAGTCACAAGCAGAAACCTTGCTCCAGGATTATTATAATTATTAATACAATTATGTATTATGTACACAAAAAGACAAACCTGATCGCAATTAAGCAAAATTACCAGACTTTTCCTTTGCGTGTATTTATTTTACAACAAGTTATTAATTTGTGCTTAATTTGTCTTTCCTTTCACAGGTGTATCATTCAATTCCAACCCTTGTTAAGCATAGGCTTACGAAGCTCGCTATCACCACCCAGTGTAGAGTGGAGCGTCACGTTACCCCAAAGGAACATTAATTTCATGAGGATTCAACAACAGTACGGAACACGATGACGAAATCAAAACCTTGGTTGTTTGTGGAATTCGAATATAATAAAATAATTATTACATAAAAAAAGTAATTTATTAGCATTCCAACAGTCTTGTATTTATGAAAAGGTTGTGCGAATTAAGATTGGTGTGGACAGTAGCAGTGTAGCATAACATGAAACACCTCATAATATAAATAATTATAATTATATAATCTTATTACAGAAGACTTTTATTGTGCTAACAAACAACATTATGTATTATTACTATCATTGCCATTATTTTCTGGAAAGTCACCACAACTAAAGTACAATTACATAGCATGCCCATATTTAAATGTAACTTGGTAGATTTGCCCAAACAAAGTATTATTAAATTACTATTAGGTTCTCAGGAAAAGTAAGAATAAATTCCATTTTCTGGTCTCGCTACTATAATTTAATATAAGTAAACAAACATTAGGAACGAAGTGGACGTTTTCATTAATAAATGATGATGACGATGATGATGCCCGTAGTTTATTACACGGTACAATTTATCAATTATCATAGTCATTTTCTTAGTTGGTAAATAAAACCACCTAACGTACATTTACTTACAACGGAAATCGAATAATGCATCGTATCGTGCCGTAAGCACATTAGTTTAGTTATCAATGGTAAATGGTAAAGAAAGTGTATCTTTAAGGCAGAGAAGGATCTCATGAGTATTTTTTTAGATTTTGCTGGTATTTCTGGAGCCTCGTTCTTTTATTCGCAAGCTGCTGCCTGGTCAATATTTTATTACAGCAAGAGCTCAGAGTGAATAGAAAAGGAACACGGGATTATTATGTCGATGACACGAACGACGAACCAGCAAATAATAGTCTCGATTTTCATTGGAATACGATTATCGAAGGTGGTTATGTCTCTTCTTGTCACACACTCTGCGTCTCTCTCACTCACTATTCTCCCGAGTTAGTGGAAAATAAACTTTTACCCATGTTTCAGAGTTTAGTTTAGTTGAAGTAGTTAGGGAGGTGTATGTCTTTTTGTGTGTGCTCTCTTGTTGTTAGTTTTACTGGAATCAGCAGAATTTAGTTATATGCTCTGTTTGTTCTGATGTTGTCGTTGTTATTATTATCATTGTATGGCTTTTGCCCATCTTTTCTTTACGATGACGATGGTGTGCCCTTTAGCTACCCTTATCGTTAGTAAATACAGCAAGCGAACTCCAGGCGTCGGTTTTTTGTTATATGCACATTATATAATGTAAAGTAACATAAGAAAGTAAGACGACGTAGGTGCCCGATAGATACGTACGATGTTAGTAAGAAGAAATAAATCCTTTTCCGTTCTGGTTGAATGTGTCTCTGTAATTTAGGGCTGGTAATAGGAAACTCATGGACACGAAAAATAGGATCAGTCAGATAGACAACTCCTGCACGTTGTGTGTGTGTGTAATAATAGGAAATAAAAAAAAAGCTGCAACATTTAATGGAGTTTCATGCTCTCACTCCGCGACTTTATCGTCTCCTCTTCAAGTCAATGTATCCATGACCAGGCGAACCATTATAAAGTGGAAAGGAAATAGACCTCAATTTAACTTAACTCTCAAGAAGGCTTCTTATTTTTTGCCAAATGCCACTTTTCAGAGTTGTCAGTTGTCATCTCTCTCTGCCTTTCTTGTTGAATATTGTGTAACATAGGTATAGACAGGCATTTTATTTATTTCACTTATTCTGTTTTGTGAACCAATTCGACAAATCTGACAATTAAGTTGCTGACTAGTCAAAGATGTATTACTACAGCATAAGTATACGATTCAAACAAATTCAATTTTAGTGTATAATATTGTACAATACATTTAACTACTTTGTAGACTATTTTAATTATAGAAAATGTGTAATGTATATACAACACAATATTTGCTGGTATACATACAATAGATTTAGTACGTAATTTAATGTATATTAGTAAGGTGGAGCAATTGTATTAATATGTACACACATACATAAGTAATATTGAAATGTTTGTGATCATGTAGAAAGTTACTTTCTGTTTAGGTAATATTCAATTACTACAGCACGCCAGAAAGAAAGTTTAAAAAAATAAATGATGTGATGAAGGCCAACTATTCCATTTCCTAAATCTTCTTATCGTCTTAAATTAAATGGGTTGGTTGAAAGGAGAAAGTTACCTGTAACCCCATCCATCCAAAGTAAAGTAATGTGCCTTTCTTTTCTTTTGCTCATCTATCTACACCAGAGTCTAGTGACTTTGTACCGTATTTCGCGTTATGTATCAAATCATTTCCTTCCCACACCCAAACCACAAACATGCTCGTATTATTAAATTAAGTTTTGTGGTTAACTTAAGTATTTATTACATACCTTCCACAAACAACTCCTTTCAATCAACTTGTTACTGTCACTTTTTATTATTTGTTGCACATTCAATTGCATAAAGCCTCTTTTGCTACAGCATAAAGGACAAAAGTGGAAAAAGTTTACCAATAATCAGAATCAGATTGTGAGCGAGTGAGATCCTTTTCTCCTTTCATCTCTTTTTCTCTCCATGTGTGGGTAGAGTAGAAAAGCCTCGTCCTTTTATTACATACATGCTCATAAAGTTCTCGAGCTGCACTACAATTTCCAGTTAAGCGCATCTACTTCATTATCAGTTTCGCTCTTGGGTTGGGGACCAAAAGGCTTAAAGAAAGATCCCAAAAAGGATGATTTGCTTGCGTACTGACATGGGTTGGAGTCTTCGTGTTGACACTGAGGTGAAGCTGTTATCATTTTATGCTACAAGCATTACAATCACGGGCTTAGACGGTCTTAGTCTTAGTTACCCCAATGATGGTGCAAATCTTGTACAAGTTACAGATTCCATATTAAACAGCATAATATAATGCCTTCCTTTTCACAACGATGCCATAACCTTCCAGAAGACACAATCTCTCATTATGTAACTTACGTAATACATCAAAATTCTAAATAGTTCTGTTTTTAATTAGATGCAGTTATTTTATTTAAACGCTAATTATTGCTTAATTGAAGCGGAAGCAAATTTCTACCAGGTGGGTGAAACTTTGATTTTCCTTCAGAGTCCCGCAGGTGTTCCGTCAATAGGTAAATCGGAATAGGAAGGCGTAATTAAGTAATGAATCGCCACTTCATGACTCGACAAGAACTTCACTCATTTCATTGATTTGAACAATACAAAGCAATCCACTTTTTGTAATGCCAGACCAATTTAAAAGTTTTGTGTATTATTTTATTTTATGATATCAACGCAGACAATCAAATTATGTCATTATGACTATGACTGTCATTTAGTGGCAGATGAATCTACAAAGTTCATAAATAATTCACACTCGCATTCAAATAGCCCCTGGAAATCACCAGTCGTCCTATTTTCTGCTCTCTCCTGAGCAAACGGTCGCTCGACCCGACCGACGGTACGTGGTTGTTGTCATTCATTTTCATTTCATTGCCCATGTTATGTTCATTCATGAAGCTCGATAAACTAAAACAGTAACCAGCAACCACCAGAACAGTCGCATTCGGATCACAATGATCACATCACATCTTCTGTAAACACACTAATACTATAAATCTATATAACGCTACAGTAGTGATTGAGCTTAATTCTCATTATATTTTAACCCAGAAAAGAGGAACTTACGGTTTACGTCACTTTCAATTCAACTGCCTCTCTCAATTACAATAAACATATTTATGTGCAAGCAAAAGCAAAAGCAAACCCTCTTTTCACTCCCTCCATCTCCATCCAGGCCGCTCAAATCAACAGCCGAAATAAAATTTGTTAGTAATAAAAAGGCTGCCGGCAGCGGAACACTGAATGAACACTACACATTGACAATAAGAGGAAAATAAAAAAAATGGTCTGAAGTGCGACTTTTTATGTAATAAAATAAAATAAGGTAGCGAGCAATTCAAATAAGGTAATGCCCATACCATACTCATAACTAATGTTGTTCAATGAAATGCTGCATAGACTTTCAGTACTTTAGAAAAAAGGGGATCGGTAAATGATTGTAGCATTGTTAAAGATAATTTCCAATTTTCATGGAATTATTACCATTTAATGTAATCCCACTTGCTTCCTTCCTTGCATCCGGGTAAAAAATATAGTGTGAGTGGAAATAACACAATGCAATATGACATGTAGTTAAATACATACCTACCACTTTTTCCAACTCCAACAGAACACAGATTACACTGAATCCACTAATAGGCATAACGCCGAAACCAAAAGGGAGCATCGAATGATATGACATCATATTACTTGTGTGTGTGTACATATGTAGCACGTATGCAGACAAGGAGGAAACAGAAAAGTGTGTTGGTCGCGTGTGCCTCTTGCTTCCCTTTATCTATCCGGATATCTGCTTGCGGTCCCAAGGGTCCCGTCTCGTCCTCCTGCTAAAACCCTTCAATAATCATAAATAAGTGTATCCGATGATATGGTCCATAGGTCTTGCGCATATCAAATAAAATAAAATAAAAGACACATACGAGAAAAGAAACCCCCTTTGTAAACCGGGCGTAACACAACGCAACGTACGTACCTATGCGTGTGAGTGAGCCTTAATGTTCACAAACGTATTAAAATAATTTTGTTGTTTGCACAAAACAAATAGAGAGTAGAGTGGGTACCTAGAGAGGTACATTTTATCTCAACATAGAATAATCGTAAAAATCATGATAATAATGATGTCGATAACATGAAAATCCCAAGTCGGAATCACTTTCACTCATTCACTTGCTCCCTTTGAACGGTGTTCCAAGTTCCAGTCGAAAAAAATTCTCTGAAAAGGTAATTCAAAGGACACAAATTGTGATTGTGAACAAACAGAGATCATCAAGCTTAAGCAGCATGTCCGCATGGCACATGCAATACGAGCATTATTAGTATATTCACATCAAAAACAAATTGGGGAGACAAGACAAAATGAATTGCATGGAAATCGAAAAAATACGGGATCGTGTGGAGTACAATAATACATAATGGAGGTAATGGGCCGGTGAAAAATAAGAGACATTGGTTTTGTTTATATTACACAGAATTTGCTTTCACTGACTGGCTAAAAAACTGAACTGACTAAACTAACCAACCGATAGCGCTTCCAAAATTATTCGGAGATTCCTTCCGGCTCTGTTTGTTTACGTCATCCGGAGTAAAATGATACCACTTTAAATTTATTTCATACATTTTACTTACCATTTTACCTATTTCAGATTACTGTCCCAGACACAGTCAGCGTTCCAACTTGGAAACAGATTTTCCAACCTTTTATTTTTATTTCTGTGTCTTCCACACAATTCCATGGAACAAGGACAGAAAATAACGGTAATAGACTTTCTATTTGCAATGGTAATAAAACTATAACAGCAGTGAATAAAATGCCACCTTTGAATCAAATAGCCGAAAAAATAAGGGTTAGCGTTTGCTTGTTTCAAAAACCATTTCAATTGTCGCTTGCTCTTGTATGCCATGCCTTTTTATTCCTAGAGTGGTACATGATTTGACACAAGGAAGGTAATTTGTTCCGCCGATTTGCTTTGATCAATGGCATCGTACGGACTTGTTCTCTTTGCTTCTTTCTCTTTCACATACGGCTTTTACTAATACTTCATGACATTACTCCCATTCCGTTGTGCACATTTCACTCACTTCCATTTTTTGACCCGCTGCTCTTTCACTCCTCTTGTGAATGCAACTTGCCTGGTAAATTGGCAAAATGGAGAAGGGGTGACATCAGAAAGCAGGTCAACTCAAACTGAAGACTCAAGGCTATATCAATGCTTTGGGAGAGTATAAAAATTCACCAAAAAAAGTGAATTAGGAAAAGGAAATTTTAATTGAATAATTTTTTGTTGAGTTGATAAAACGCATTTTGGGAAAAAATTATTTCATCAAGTTTCATTAATAAAAGTAATGATAATTTTGTTTTACCGGGCTTTTAATGAGTTACTCAGAAGAGAAAGCTATGCATGCATTGGCTGCACCGCACCGCAGCAGAACAGATACAGAAATAAAAAATGTCTGACTTGAATAAAATTTTGAAGGCAGAAAGTGATTTAAAATACAAACTACGTTTGAATAAATAAGCGGCTTACAGCAAGATTCAAGCATTGCTTGTATTTGTATCAATTCAATGTATGCATGAAAAGTTCAACTTTATCAAACTTCACATCTCTGAAAACGACTTCTCGTCTGGAAGCTCACCATCACAATACGTAATGATTGCGATGTGAATTTCATTCTATTACAATGCTGAACACGAATCAAGTGCGTTTATTTTATTTTTGCTCTTCCTCCTACCTTCCAACTTCCATTCTATTCTAAGTGAGAAATGGAAATTTCTGCCTCATTTGCCAAATAAATTTGTAAACTTTGTTCATCCTCATTTCTCCATTGTAGTATTTTATTAACATAACCAAGCAGAGAAACAACTACAACGAAACTGCGCCTTTTTCTCCACTCTCCCAAACTTTTCCATTGTTTACCAAGAGAATTTCCTCGAGGAAACTTTTTCCTCCTATTTACTATACGTATGAAAATAAGTAAAATGCAGGGATGTATAAGAGATGACTTTATTTAAGTCAGGGAATAAACCGTAAACCTTATATGTATTTTCACACGAGACGATTCGCTTCAGAATAATAAACCCATGAACTCACTCAAGACTTTTTCTCTCATCTAAAGTCTTACTTTCCCCGCATTTGCTCCTACGGTAAATCAAATCTGAAAGACCCTTTTTTATAGCTTCGCTTTACTATCTCACCTCACATCCAGCAAGACAAGAGCTGTCTTGTTATTTATACAATACTCTCCCAACTCAACCCCAACTCAATTCCAACACAACACACCACATCACTTTATTAACTTCCTTACATATTATCTTATGCTAGTTTGTCTAACACGACATATAACAGGAATGAATGAGCTTTCCCCGTTAGATACACCAGTGAATGATAATGATGAGATTCAATTCAAAGAAGGAAATTATTTGCGAAGTGCAGACCTCACGGCTTTCATAATTTGATCATCCAAGAAGAGTTATTGAAGCTTGTACAATGCCTACGTATTATTATTATATGATTTCACTTGTCTCCTGGGACGTATATGACGTTCGGTTCAGTTCAACAGAGAGAAAAGACTGGTACACTAACTAAAGCAAACTGGAACACGCAATTGTTCTTTTCACTCTTTCTCTGACGCTGACGGTCGTTATTTTGATTATTACACCAAAAAATCTTGTCTTTATTACACACAGAGAGAAAGGAAGAATCTGTTAGAGAAAGCTACTAATAAAAATATTATTATTATAAAATTATTCGTTGGAAATGGGAGTTGCCACGTACGAATGTAATATTTACGCTTATGCGTATGTTATCTTATGATGATACGATGTTGAACTGAGCTGAGCACAAAAATAAAATCAAAAGTAGGCACACTGCCTCGTGGTGGATTATTACAATTGTGAAAATTCATCCCCAGGGATTAAATTAAGGAAAAGAGAATTTCTCAATGACTGAATATAAACTCGTTATTCATTCATAATTGCCAATATCTTTTCTTACAGACCAGCAACTACACACACAAACACACAAGCTACTTTCCGCTCAGTGGTAGATACATTCGTAATATGTACTCAAACTCATTGTTAAATGATGATGATATAGCTAAAGTTAAGGCTGACCGTAATGTGATTTTATGCTCTTGTTATAAATACGAGCTTTGTCAGAGATGAGACCCTTTCCGTTACACTTTTTACCACATTTCCATCATCGCGCCATGCCCT
The DNA here is from genome assembly GCA_021029165.1 of Cyphoderus albinus. Lineage (NCBI taxonomy): Eukaryota > Metazoa > Arthropoda > Collembola > Entomobryomorpha > Paronellidae > Cyphoderus > Cyphoderus albinus. Next base: position 970 of record VYYJ01000339.1, on the reverse strand, counting down.
CTTTTGCTCGTTCCCGTCCGACTTACTGATTTTTAAGTTTGTAGGGTCCATCATTACAATAATGTTAGCTGAAGTTGTTAACAGATTTAATATTTGTGTAACGAAATCCTTCATGCCATGTCGAGAAATGAAGTGTATGCAAGTACATACACTCATATAGTTTGCAATTAATAATGATCAATGCTAAGTATTAGTGGATTCACGATGAAACAAATCTTTGTGTAAAAATGCACAAAATGACAGGTTTTTAGAATGGCATCGACTTCAAAAATTTGCGACATGACAAACAACTCAAGGACAACTGCAGTGACAAATTATATAATTATATACAGCAGAACTTTTTTTTGAATCGAGAAACAACCCTTTGCAAAAATGAAGAGTTAACTTTGTTAGAAGAATAGTATTTTATTAACCGATTACAATTTAATCTATTAGTAAATGTTTGTCGCTTTTTAAAACTTAACGGTCTTTAGACCAATTAAATTCGTGTCGTGTTTAATTTTGACTTAACTTTGTTGTATGTAACATAATTATATTGTGGAGTAAATAAATGGTTGAAAAACTTGATTTATTTTCTTGATTATTACAAAATTGGCAGTAACTGTTAAGGATGAGTTAGTTCTAAGCTTTTTTCCTTGCGCTCTGGATTCACATTGCAACTTAATCCATTATGAATACTACTCATTAAATGCAAAAAGCAAGTGAAAACATGTATGGATATAGTACGATTATAATTTTCCCTGCAGAGTGCAGATACGGTTAGTATAAATAATAATATTTAGTGTAAATACGAATAAAGGTAAATTTTTAGAGTAAAATAAAAATCGTATCACCAATAACGACCCCTCCGTCCGTTTCTAATATTCATCATCTACATAAAAGAAGAAAGATGAATGGCAACCAAGTCTGTGGAAGCATTGTGGAAGGTGTGGAAGTATGTGGAAGCGTGTGGAAGTATTGTGGAAGCCTG
>VYYJ01000338.1:0-67602 GCA_021029165.1 Cyphoderus albinus | reverse complement strand
TAGTTACCTACGTAGGCGTTATCATGACATGCACACTTATCGTTCACTCCGGGTGGTTGAATCATGATAAAACTAATGAATATTTATACAACAACTGCTCATTCAGTCTGAATCTGATTTCTAGCCCACGCCATACAAAAATTTCCCCCTGGACATTTTTACAGTCGGCGCAGGAATTCAACGATCAGCTCTCTATCTAACTAATCAATCTCAAGCTCGAGATTCTGAAAAATCCGTTCTCAAGTCACCCACGACTTCTCCAGTGAAACTGGCTGCAGCAAAATTCGAGGAATCTGCAAGGTATAGTTAAAATCGATTTGGTTTGCACCTTGACCTACAGCCTACAGCCCTTCAACGTTGCCATGCATGCCATCATCACTGCTCGCTTACCTGAAGAACAAAGGCCAGATCCATTCAGCACAAATGAATTCAATCTGTTCATCAAAGTCGTTCACTGCCCTTCCCTCGAGTCGAGGGCCTCGACTAATTCCTCATCTCTAAAATTGTGAAGGAATGTTGAAACACCTAAAGACCAATGTTGATACAATTTTACCCACTTCTACTTTTAAGATTAAAAAAAATATAACCGGATGTCACAGTCACAGTGCACAAATACACACTTGACAAACTCGCTTTTATGTAACTGCAATCTATTTTGTGAAATAATAAATAATTAAACGAAATAATCAGCATACTTCATTACGCCTCTCGTTAATATTAATCATTGAAAGAATTTAATCATTATAATCATTTCTAATTAATATATAATGTCATACGGAATTTAATTAAGTAAAAGATTTGAAGTCAATTTAATAAATGTATATAATTTTTAATGCAAGAACGCAACTAATGCCTGTAATTTCGGGGATTATTACACTTAATTAGCTACACAACTGATAATAAAATCGGACTTATAACTTTATTTTACTTTATACAATATTCAATTATTATAGTTTTATCAGAAAGGTAATCAGTACACAATTTTATATCATTCCTCATTCCCTAAAATGTTTTATAGATTAAATACTTGCCCATCTTTGTCATATTACTTTTTAATTAGCTCACTCACACCCTTTATTTTTGCTGAACATTGAGATGAGAGAGATCTTTCATGGTTTTCATTTTGAAATGCTTCAACATGTGCATATTATGGATCATGTAAATCTAAATACACATAGTTTCGCATAAATTCATAACACAACTTGTACATATGTATTTAAATATAATTTATTCTCTATAACTTGTAGCTTTTTACTGGTATCTCATTGATTACAGCTTTAAATTTATTTTAAAGTTTTTTTTTGATATTTTATATCATCATAATACTGATTTGATTCCTTGGATACTGATGCTTGTTAAAAGACATTTCTTCTAAGTGTACTCTATCATTAATGTTTAAATATTCACAATTGAAATTAACTTTACAGCACAGAACTCTCCCAGTAAACGAACTATTAAAGCAGTAGTTAGGTAATTATTTAATTAGCTTCATAATTGCCCTCATTTCTTTCCTATTTACAATTTTCTACATCAAATATTATTCATCTATTTACTTTACGTTAAATACACAACAGTGTGGTCATTAATTACAGTTGACATTAACCTACAATAAATTAGCCTGTATTTATAACTTAATTAAACAATTTAATTAGCTAATATTTTAATGGTTTTCGCCAAAAATGCCAAATTTACAAGAATTCATTTTACATAATTTTGTATAACTACTGTGATCTTTTTATATTTATCCATAATTACTATTATAGGAATAGAAATCGACGAATCCTCTAAAAATGTATTTTTTTTGTATACTTTGTAATTTTATCTGTGATATTCCATAGTATCAATACCAATCCAATAGCTAAATAGAGGTGCCTCTCGTGTTTAGTGGCAACAAAAGGAAGTAGGAGGAGAAATGGGTGAAAGGGAAGGAAAAGAAGAGAATTGAATTAGTTTGTGTTTAGATAACGGAGATTTCCTCGTCATCACGCTCATTTCCGCTGGACAAGTCGGTGGGAACATCGGCAGGCGATGAGCTGCGACTTCGATAGTGAATGGAGTGGTGGTGCTGATGCTGTTGCTGGTGGAGTAGATGGTGAGTGGATGAATGGTGGTGAAGCGGAAGCGAATAGGGAGACAATGGGCCAGCAGGTGAGGAGTTGCAGGAGTCAGGAGACTGGGCCATTTCCTCCATCATCATGTCCACCTTTTGATTCTGGTTATTATTCGACCCGCCTTTCTCCTTTTGACTTTGATTATTATTGTTTGTGTTTCCGCTTCCACTACTGCCTCGGCTTCCTCCACTTCCACTTCCTCCAGACTTTCCCGAGGATGGAGGGAATCCACTTGTTGGTGTGTTCCCAATGCCCATCGGAGAACTCAAGGGCGAGACATCGGACAAATCGATTTTCGGCTTATCACTCTCAGCGTCACTTAAATCCGGATGAGGATTATTCTTGTTTGGAAGAGTTTGCTCTCTACTGCCCCCGTTGGCTAGTAACTCACGCTCCTTCGAATTCCGCCATTTCATGCGACGGTTTTGAAACCAAATCTTTACCTGGAAGAAAGAAGAAAAATATTTTTAAATGTCAAACCTCGTACACTTTTCATTACCGTTATAGTATACATTTCTCGCATCACATTACTTGAATCCATTATACTTTATTATAACCATAAACAAGACTTTAACAGTCAAATCATTTTTCCTGCTCAGCTCTCTCAACAGGATGTAAAAAATAGAGAATTAGCTCAACGAGGTGGACATTACAAGGAAATAATAGCGATTCACGCATATTATCCAACATAAGGAAAAATAAATTCCGGATCCTCATTGCCATCCCATAATGCATAATCTATCCGGTTCACGGGTTGACTTTCCCGTCATCACCATCATCATGATGACAAAGATCGGAATAGCAATAGCAATTACCAACTACAGATATTGTATCAAAAAGGGAAACCGAGACCGAAATCGTCATACTATGAGCATAAATAAAGAGCGCAGCAGAGAAATAATTTTTTCCTTTCCCCAACTCTGCAAACTGATTCTGGTTGAGCTCTGCAGTTCATCGGCTCTTTCTGATTTTTTTTCTTTCTCCCTTTCCCTTTTCTCGAATTGAATAGCTGTCAAATGCATATGACTGTCGCCGCTCGCTCTACTGCTGCTCGAACTCCTGCTGCCTGCGCCTCCTTTCCTTTCATTTGTCCACAGCGTGTGGAAGTGGATGTGGAGTAGATTTGTTCATTGGGAGAGAAACGGAGAAAATCGGAGATCCACAGATAAATATTTTTATTACATTACAGCAAGAGATTGCATAAGATTATATTATATTACCATATTTTGCGTGCACCCTTACACATATTGCAAAGTAGTATTCGATGACTTTTTTGATTTCCAGAGGACGAGATTAAATTGAATGGTTTTTTATAGTTAAGTAAGTCAACTCCTCCGCTTTTTTGTTTGAAGTGAAAAGTGCACACACAGAGATATTTTTTAGACACAGACTGCCGGTTTCACAAAGAGTGTCACCAGTCTACTCTTAGTCCCCGTTTAAATTTCAATTCTCCAGAATTTCCGCTTTTCTACGGAAAATGAAAATGATTCTGGAGAAATGTATAAATAAACATGATCCTGTGGCTATGGCTAGGTAGCGGAAAATGGAACTGGCTGAACTTGGAAAATAATGCCAAGCCAGTGTAGATATGCATTTTTAGTGCTTTGTCTATAGATAAATGAAGCTGGTGTAATCCAGCAATTGAATCGAAACTATTCATGCAATTTATTAGAAATTGTTGTAAATAAATAGAAGATTGTGTATAAATTAATTTTTACTGAGTTCTAAACTATACCAAACATTAAAATTAGAGCATCGGAGAAACGTGAACACAGATCGACTGATTATAATTTAGCCGGCTTCTCGAATCCAGTCGATTAGAATTTAGAACTGAGAATGCACTCCCTCCTCCATTCCCCGCGATTTAAGTAATCTAGCCGATTCTGCAGCCCAAACCCCGAATGCAAAACTCACTTAATATAATATATTTTGGGGTTGGAGTTTTCACTGAGTGAGTGAGTGAGAGGAAGAGCGGAAGAGAGTCTCTCGTCGTCGCATCTGCAACTGACACGAACAGTTTTGAAATCCGCTTTTCCTCTTCATTCTCCTCCTCCATCCAGATTACCGCACGCACACAAGAGAAGAGACACACTCTCCCAGGATCTACCGAAGCGAAACACATTCATTCTTTCTCTACATTTTAACTTTTACTGTGTTATACTCAAACTCAGACTCAAAATGTCTTCGTGCTTTCCCCTGACTCTAGAACCGGCACTCGCAGAACAAACTCAGAAACACCCATTGCTGAATTTCTGCTTCTGCTGGAAGTCCTCGATGGATTTTTGTTTGTTTAGAGAAAAAAAAATTGTGGCTCATGTTTTGTTTAGTTTAGCCTGGAAATCAAATCACTCTGAATTTTTAAAAAATCATGGTCCATGTCACATTTCTCAGTAAAACGATTTCCTGAGATTAACTTTTCCTCTTTAAACTCAATTACTGGCTAAATTATATACATCTTAGTACTTATATCGGTGCTTCATTATAAATCATGATCATAATGATATTCATTCATATAATCATAACCATGATGATTGATCACAATGATTATGTGAAAGAGGTTATTACTATTGCAATGGAATCTATTCTAATGTAATAATGTGAATATGACTCGTATTAGAGTAATGTAATATCAAACGGGCTGAAAATTGTAGAGGGTTATATATGTCACGAACAGCAGTTGTCGTACTGAGAAAAGTGAAAGATTAGAAATTAGAAGTGAGTGCGAACGTACACGAGGAAAGGGAAAAGAGAGCAATAATAAAAAGAGTGAATGCACTGCGATTTCGATGTGATATCCCAGTTTGCAGGGCAGAGAACAAGATTATTAGAAAACCTTGAAATAACAGAACAACATATAACATATCATAACTATTTTCTCTCTCTCTCAGATTTAACAGACGTTTATTATTATTGCCACTTGAGTGGAGCTCATGCATTTATCTCTCTCCTTTTCCTTACTCACAGCCGCCGTGCAGTGCGGCAGCTGCAGTGGAAAGGAGAATTATTATATTTTGGGGAGACGCGAAAGGAAAATGAGTGGAGCTGTGAGATGAGCTGAGTTGAGCTGAGAGTCAAAGTCAATAGTACATTATTTAATGTGGTGGAAAAAGCAAAGAAGAAAGGAGAAGATAATAATTTTATGGGAATCCTATCCCATCACTTTACTCACTCACTAAACTCATTTTCCCGAGACACAGCCATTCTTCAGAAGAGTTTCACACAAAGAAGAAAGAGAAAAAGGAAGGAAGGAAGAAGACAATGGGGAAAGCAAGTTTTTCTTCTTTATGCTTTTAACGCTTCTTTCTCCTCATAACAGAGTAAAATGGAGGCGACCAACAGCTCAGTAATGATAATGAATGATTATACATAGTTTCACATGCTTAGCTTGGTTATACTTCCAGCAATCAGCCCAAACACAATAAAGGAATAGAAGCAAAAGGTGGTAGTGAGCGGTACGGTAGTAGAGATTTGAGAGAGTAAAGGAATCTACTTTCTCCAGAAGAAATAAGTGGTGACAGATTGTTCAGATTTATCATCGTCATCATCTGGCTCCACACACTCACACAACATCATCATCATCGTCCCGAACAACAACAACCACTTCACTACAACTTTTTGGCTAAACACATATTACTTTGTATATTATTATTATCATCATCATTATTATTATTAATATTACGCAGACATCTTTCACTCGGGGACAAAATAAAGTAGAAAGGCAGAATGCAACTACCTACACGATGTGGCAAATAATAAAGGTTAGGGTATTTACAAAGTATGTACTGTGCACACCAACAAAGAAAGGAGAGTCTATGAAAAAAAAACTTTTGAAAGTTTTAGTTTAGTTTATCTCAGTTGAGTCTCTTGTCCTCCTGCTGTTTTTCTTCCGCATTATAAAAACGAATATGATAAGCATAAGAATGATTAGAATAAAGTACACTCCAGGTTTAGAACAAACTTCAAGTACGTATAACTTTCAGGCTGGTTTAAAAAACTGGGTCTATGACAAACTGTTTCAGACGTTCTCATTTTGAAAAATAAAATGTGACGGAAACGAAAATCACAGTCTGTAGATTAGAACATAATGATTCGAAGAAGGTAAGAAGCAATATAACTGGTTGAATGCAACCAAAGATATGGCACATGCAATATTTGTTAAACCTGGACTGTTCTTTATATCTTCTTTATTACAGTGTTGTAGTGATGATGATCCTCCGGATCGTAACAAGAAGAATGCTAAAAAGTTTTTTATGACAACATAAGGTATTCATATTGTGTTCGGGGAGAGATTTTGGCTTCGGAATGCGATATACTGAATAACAAGCAACTTTTGAGCCACTCACTCAGTCTCTCACAGAATAGTGAATGTTCACGCGGAACAAGAAAACAATGCGAGATGATCGTCATGAAGACAATAAATATAATTTACTGATGGTGTGTGGAGCAACCATTTTCAGTATAATTATCGTATCAATATCCATGCCAATATTGTGCTTGTGCTTGGGTGGGGCACCCTAAGAATTGCATGATTTTTATTGACTTACAATTTTCTGCTCCAACCTTTCGTCATAGTACTGTAGTCTAGTGTTACGTTTCTCGATGGAGCAATCGTGTGGTAAACGGGACATGACTACAATAATAATACAGCGTAATGTGAGCACAAAATGGGCGTATATTTTCATTTCAAATTTGATAAACATTTTGTTCCTTTTAGTGGTGGTTCGAGTGTTTCGTGAATCGCATTCATGCTGTCGCCTACCAAATGTAATACATATAAAGGTTCTGTGGAACGTACACGGCGCATTAAAAAAATTGACGCGAAGTTATCTTTGTAGAATGTGGAATGTCATACGTGATCAAGAGCGGTGAGCATAAAAACTACCTTGACAAAAGTTTACACTCTGGAAAGAACTGTGGAAACAACTATATTAACATAGTAGATACAAAACACAAAGGGGGTACGCAGTATCTGGAGAATATTTTTTATTCCATGTATTTTATGATGGGAAAGGAAAGCCGCTATATGAAAAATGTATAAGACTTTCATACATTTGATATATGAAATATTATTATATGATCTTGACTACTTTTCCCCGAAAAAAGTTTCTTGGTGAAGAGTATAGGTTGGGAGTTAGTGACTACATATGCTGTGTATGAATGAGGATTATATAATATGAGGAGATTATTCTGTTTCCGAAAAAAGGGAGAAAATAAAGCTTGAACTTGTGAGTTGAGTGTGTGTCTGCTCTGTCTGCTGCGTGCTCCCATTACCCATTATATTATATAAGTTAGGTTGGTTGGAGGCAAAAGATTTTTTGTCGGTTCACTCCCATTGGCTTCAGCTGAGTGAATAAGGCATGCAGGCATGCCCACCCGTCGGAGCTCCGCTTACGATTCGTCCACAACTGCGAATGAGCGTTGCAACAAATGTTGCCACCGGAGAGAAAATTATTATTATTATAATGTACCACCAGACGAGACTCGCATACACACAAAACGTCCCTCATCTCATATAAAAGTTGGCCATGTGATGTGTGTGGACACTTATTGAAACTTGATAATAATAATAAAAGATTCTTTTCTCGTACAACACCGTGGTTTTTTGTGAAGAAGTGGGATTAAAAAATGGAAAGGAAATGGAGAAGCATTAAAACAAGAAACGCTCGCAGATTAGAGCGATCGGTTTAATAATAGAAATATAAAAATGACTTCAGCTCCAGACTCCTGATGAAGCGGACCGAGACCAAATTATATTATTATTACCATGCATCTTTTTACTGACTTAACTTCACAGACATTGCACATTCCGCTGCATGCAGCTATTTAGTAGTTTAGCAGACAAACTCGTAAAATAATGGCATGGTCATGGTAAAACGCTGTCTGCATCCAGCAAGCAGGAAATGCTCCGAAATCTCTTTTTGCATTGACGTCATTTTTTCTTTGCCTACAATATCATTATGATGATGATGATGATGATGGTGGTGATTTAAATCGTTCGTAGGATATTATTACTCCGGTAGACCCAATGGACTGGGCTATTATCATTATTATTATTACGTTTTTACCATATGGGTGATATTTTTATTAATGCCATTATGATCATCATATTATTCAATAAAATCTGATCTCTCCACTTTAAATATGCACACATGTGGATTAATGTGCCCTCTTGCCTGCCAGCCGCTAAGAAAGAAAATGTAATATTTTCATCTCATCTTTATCGAACATCTTACATTAGATTCCTATCGAGTTCTAGACTTGACTCGATCTTTTGTGAAAATAAAAGTGAAAGTGTAGATGTCTGAGACAAAGTTAGTTTTCCCTTTTTATTTTCCCCTTTTTGGTAAACTCCGCCGTGATCATGATCACATTGATGGTGATGATGGCGGTACGGTGCACACACTGCGAGCGAGTCAATTGAGATCGGAGTAAAATGGAGGAAAGGAAAAGATAAAGATAAAAGCGATAGCTTAATTCATTTTTTTATCGATCAGCACCACTGCCACCATGCTCGTCGTCATCACTATCATCATCTCTATTATCATCACTGTCGTCCTCATCTTTTCCCTTTTTTGTGGTGTGGCGGCGATAGTGTAAAAAAATGCTGTGTGGAAAAGGAAAAATCTCTCCTAGTAGCTAAGCGAGCGGATTATTATATTATACAGGAGGAAACGTTCCTTCACACGGACTAAGAAAGTAAGAAAAAAACAGAGAAAGAAGAGACTCTAGCCGTTTTCACTGACTCACACGGAGCTGTGTGAGAGAGAGGGAAAGTTGTTAGCCATTCTGCCCACACACTCACTCGAAGAGTAAACTGTATTGAAAAAAAGAAATAAAAGAGTAAAAGAAAATTCTGTTTTTTTCTTTCTTTCGACTTTCTCTCATTTTAGCATACGTAGACTTTAGACTGAGACTCGGAGAGTTGGTTGGTCTTTGAGTATGGAAACGTTAGATTCTTTTTTATATATAATAATAACATTTTATACTCTGATGTGGATTGTGGATGTTGGTAATAATAGCCTGAGATTATGTGCTATATTGCTTTTTTCTATTCATTTTTTCTCCTTCTTTCTCTTACTTATTGTGTGGTACGGCGGCCGTGGTGTCACCTCCAACTGTGCACATTCCCTGGCCGAGTCCACACAAACTCACATCCACATCTCTTTCATTTTTTAGTCACCGCATCATCATCATCGTCATCATCATCATCGCCGTGAGTAAAGAAAAGTCGGTTCTTTCTTTTCCCCCGATATTACATTCTTTGTTCTTTTCTACTCACTTCCCTCTTTATTTATTTCTTTCCTTCTTTTCTACACATTTTTTTCAATCTCCGCAAGAACATTATCCCATTTTGGATTTTGATTTGGTTTCGTTCCTCAACAAACCGAGAGTGAGCGACTGGGCGAAAAAAATATTATTTTTTATTTGATATTCGATATTCTCGGAAAAAGGCTGTTTTATGATAACGACGTCAATTTGACGGTCTATTTTCAGCGAGAAAATTAGAAATTAAAATAACTCGGGTTGGCTTGAGATTCCAGTTATAAAAAATAATTGTGGATAAGGAGGTTTTCTAAAATATGTATTTCAAATTATAATTTGTTTACCATTTTCTTTTCCCTTTTTTGTCGCGTGCGTATGTATCTTAAGCGGATCTTTTTGCTTGGTTGATTGAGCAATCCACCCTTTCTTGCTAAAACCACAATCAATTTAAAATTGCTATTCGACGAAGAAAAAAAGTTGGGTCAGCCAGAAAAGTTAATTTTTATCTTTTTGTTTGGATGTGGCAACAAATGTATAAATGTATGTTTAGAATTTGTCAGCTCACTTCACTTTACAATGGCAACTATTTACAATCTCCAGCCACAACCAAAATGAATGGCATTCTTTCCATCTGTCACACGCAGACTTGATGTGTGAGTGTGTGTACGAGTTGACAAGGAAAAAAATCAAATGAAGAGTAAAAAAAGTGTTTTAAATCCATTTGTCAACTTCAGTGGGAACAGAACGCAAACAGCAGAATCCTGTCTTTAATCTAAAATGGAACAACGGAAGCTCAACCCCTTCAGAAGACACAATGAAAGTTTTGTTTCATTTTGACTTTCCTTTGAGTATTTTTGGGATCTGGAGAAAATGAGAAACTGATGCATACGCAATACATAGTTGAAACTTATGTGACATTGGAACATGTGAAGTGAAATTGGAAACTTGAAGATGATTTTGACTTGCATTTATAAACTTGAGTGAATGAAATTTGAAACCCAAGTTTTTGTTTGATCAGCCATTACCGACTGGTTGAAATGTGAATGGAAGGGGAAGATTTGGTTTTGTACCTGTGAATCTTTCAGTCCAAGTTTCTCAGCAAGTTTCTTTCTATCAGGTTTTGATATGTACTTCTGAATCTGAAATCGTTTCTCCAGTCCTTTTCTCTGCAGATCGGAGAAAACTGCTCTGCGCATCATTCCACGTCTGGGTTTACCCCTCGGTCCTCCAGCCCATGGGAAAGTTCCCGGAAGAGGAAAGACACTGGAGCCAGAAGGATGATGACCTTGCGTTGTGCCAAACAAACAATAATCAACTAATTAAATATTAGACAACTATTTAATTCTCTGCTCAATGTCATCCATCTTTCAATCAACAAAAAATGCCTCAAGTTTCAGTTACCTGGAAGGAAAGTGGGATGTCTGCAGGAGAGCAGAGCATGCAAATGAGGGTCGAAGACAGTTCCTTGACCTCCAGCTGAAACGGCGGCAGGCCGCGCAATCGGTTTCGCTATCGTTGCACCGCCACCACCCCCACCGTTGCTCACACCTCCAGTCACTCCATACGTTGTGAAAAACGAGGCCGGCGTTACGAATCCTGGAAAAATATCATTCAATGAGTTTCGAAACACTTCCAGTATTAAACAGAATCTAACAAACACTTTGTTGCTGTATTCGAAGAGAAAGTTTTATATTTTGCAGTTCAAATAAAAAATGACAGACAATGAACATTTCACAGTTGTAGAGAAAAAAATTTTACTGGACTTCTGCTGTTATTGTAATTTTATTTTATTTGATATTCTGACAAAATGTTTAGACAAGTTTTTTAACACGCTTATTAAAAATGTATTACGCGTCTTTTTTTTTGCACAATGAAGAATGAATGGATGGGAGGTATTGCAGGAAACCGCTACGCTAAACCACGAGAGGTACATAAACGAAAGATTTCGGGTTTATTTATTTATAGTTATTCATGCAGTGATTCAGGTTTTTTACTATTCATTTTGTCCTCACTGTAAAATTGAAGGGAGTGAGAAAAGGGCGCGGTAGAGAAAAGGGATCTTGGCCTGAATCAATTGAAATTTATTTCCTTCTGGCTGGAGGCGGAAAATGTGTGTGTGTATACAGCAGCTCCACAATCATCACCGCATATTCATCTGTTCCATTTTCCATTGAAATATTCGTTAAAAGCCCAAAGTTGACTAACCCATTTCCATTGAACAAACTCGAAAAATAATAATTCATTCATTCACTTTTATTCTGTCGTTGTCTTGTTTTACGCCAAATTAGCGGCATGACAAACATCATTCTAATATTTATTTATTTCATACAAATATTTACTCTTTACGCTTGGATTTAGACCATGAGTTGATTGTTGGTCTGTTTAGGATGCGCCCTTGTTTTCATAGGATGAGCATCAATGATTCTGTGGACAACAGATAACCATCGCTCCATTCCGTCTTTGTTGGGAGCGTGTGTCTAATTGAAAGTTTATTGTCCATTCTGTCATGAATGGAATCATGGATGCTACAAACTCGCGCGTCAACCACAAACAGCCTCAACTATTCCCTGTGCAGTGTTACAGCACACTAATCATTTCTGAATAAGTGCCTGCATCAGACTGACGAGACTTGGGAGATCCATAGAAAATGTGTTGTAATGTGACTTTTTTATTATTACGCCTGTCCTCGTCAAATGGAATATTTATTGTTTGTTTATTGCATTTTTATGCGGGGCCCTTTTCTTGTCTTTTGTATTACATCCCATTTGTTCACTCTGCTCGCCCTTTCTTTGGAGCGAGAATGTAACAGCCAGGAAAGGAAAGAAATTATTTTACTTTATTATTACAGTTCGAAAAAGAAAAATGCTTCATTTAAAAAATCTAAACTGTTATTTTTAGATTGCTACATTTTCAGTCTAGAACATTGTGAATTGGGAAGGATTATTTTTTTTCGAAAAGGGCGTAAGACGGTTTCCCACTTGAGGTGAGCTGAGCCAAGTGGGAATTTGATTGGTTGCTGTAAGCTGTCAAGTAGCTACTTCATAAAAAGTAAATAAGAAAATGAAAGAGAGCAGGAGCAAGGAAGAGAAAATAAAATCCGTATTTTTTAAAAGGCCACTTTTGTGTCAATCAAAAACGGCAGGATACAATAAATAAAGTGGTTGTAAGTTAAGTAGAAATTGAGTCTCATTGAATGAAAGTTGGATGCCGGTAACACCTTTGCAGTTGTGGCCGAATTAAGCAACGAACACAACGAGTAAAAAAAAAATTGTCCGGAAAAATTGTAAAGGTGCAATAATATTTGTTTAGGTAGTTGCACCCTGTGTTTATTTTTCTTGTTTAGAAACATTTAATGGGCAATCAAAATAAAGGCTTATGATCCCATTGAATCTTTTCTATTAAATATGGATTTAAATTCTAATTCCTCACTTCATTCTTAATATTTATTAATACTCGAAAACTAATCTTTTCCTTTCCACTCCGGTGTATGCTTTGTAGTAACTGAATGCAACAATGCCACGAAACAATCTCAACTGAATTGTAAGTTGCTCTCGTTTGTTCTTTGTTGCATAATTCTCTCCGCGGTTGGTATTTTGCCACTCTTCCCTTTTCAAGTTCAACGCAGAGATCTTTAAGCCTCTCATGTAAAAAACGTACATAAAAGAGAGCTTTGCTTTCCTTAAGTACTCAACAATGATCTGAGTTTTGTTATTTTTTCCACGCGAACGAAAATGCATGCATGTGGATCAATATTAAATAAATATGGTTACATTTACATTAGACTCTTTTATTGACGTCGAAAGACCTCTAAATAAATAAAGACGACGCAGCTCTTGACTGTATTACGTAAACAAATGGAAAACTATTTTTTATTAGATTGAAAAGGCTATGGAAATGAATTTGTTTCTTACTAGCGTTAAAGACAGGTGTGGACTCGGAGACGCTTCTCATCTTGTGGTCATCCGCACCTAAAATCGCACTCACACTAAACTTTAGCACAGGTTTTGTACGAACATTGTTATTATTGTTATTGGAGGAGTCCTGCTGTTGATGATGCTTCTGCTGCTCACAACTCATTTTCATTTGTTTCGTGGTTGTTGACGACGACGATGTAGATATTGACCCGGAAGTAGGTAAACTTGGCGAAGTATTGCCATCGGCAGATGTTGATGATGAAGATGATGGTGTCTTTATTGCGTGATTCGCGACGGGAGGATTACTACAAGGATTATTACTACCACAGCAGTTCGTTGAGCCATCACCACTCTCATTGTGATGACATCCGGAGCAAGGGGGAGATCGAGAGTCCTCTCTGCCTCCGCCGCCACCACCACCTGAAGATGACCCTTTGTCACTTTGGTGGTGAGACTCTTCGTGGAATGGGAGCGAGTCTTCGGTGGCGCATTCACCGTTCAATGAACAGGAAGTGGCGCCCGCTCCACCTTTCATGGAGCACTCCACCCGTCCCCCTCCGGCCAGACACGAGCAACCTGAGTAGGCACACGTGGGAATAGAAGACATGGGAAGGTGATGGAACAAGTGAGTTCCACTCTGACCTCTTACTACACTAGCACTGTTCACACTGCCACCTCCACTGTACTTTAAGTCAGGACACGTGAATGAAATCTCTGACGTGCCCGTGCCTCCCTTCCCACCACTGTCGCTCGACGACACTGGCTCCTCTTCAAATGTGTAGGAGGCGGTGATACCCAGTCTTAAGGAGGTTGGAACACCTCCACTCCCACCTACTGAAAAAATCAAAAGAAGAAAAACACCATTTTTTGAACATTTGCCAAGAATTGGGACACAGCGTGTGTCACTCCCACATAATAAGATGCGTATTTTTATGACCAGCTACCTGTAGCGGAACTGGCAAGGTTTGTTGGAGGACTCGACGATGGTGAGCAGGGAGATCCACCTCCGAATACGAGATGCACAGGTGACAAGCGATCTCCTCCGGTGGAGGAGGAATGGAGATGATGGAGGTGGTGGTGATGGTGATGATGTTGATGAGGTGACGGTGATAAAACTGGAGTCGGCTCTGTTTTCACCACTGCAGTGGCACAGGGCAGCACGTTCATCACTGGAGAAGCGGCCTTGTTTCGGTGATCTTCGTCGCCCGCGCAACTGTCACTGTTACTGTTACTCTCCACGTTATCTTTGTCGCTAAAGTTTGAGCTTTGATGGCTTTGATGATGTGATAAAAATTCGTCGTTCACAGTCGCACTCTGCTCACCCTGATCACTAACAACGACGTTTTTACTATTGTTGATGTACGTATCGCTTACCTCAGCCAGACGCAGTGGTGGACAGTTAAAGAAATGGTGTTGGTAATGATGTTGCAGCGATTGGAATGGGAAGGTTATTGACAGTGGCGTTATAACATTTGGAAGCATCCTTCGCTGCTACTCACGTTGATGCTGATGCATACCGTCCAAGAGGCATGCAAGCATCCGGGGTGACTTGAGACAAATTCAGATCAAACGTTGACAAAAGAAATTTCTCCAAGCCTTTCTGATTTCTTATGATGAATGCATTCGAATCAATTGGAATTGTCCATTAAATCTGAATTGCTGATTAAGTATTTAAGAATTTATTTAAGTATTGTTTAGTATCGAGAAATGTCAACTGACACTGAACACGGTTTCTTGTTGCTTTCTAGTTGCCTTGATAATGGAGATGTTGTAAAGTGAATGGTTTATTGAGGCCGTTTGGAAAGTGAAAGTATGGAGTGTGAGACCACTTTATTAGGAGAGGAAATTGTGAATGCGAAACGTATAAATATTTTTACGCAGATGTTGTAAAAATCAGTGTGGTGGAGGAAGGGATAAAAGAGAAAAGGAGAGAGTCTGAGATGGAGACAGGAAATGGCTTTCTTACTCCTGTTGATGATATTCGAAAGGAGTGTGGTCGTGATCAGAAGGGAAAAGTGGAGGACAAGGACAATGTTTCAAAATGGGTTAGTTTTTGCTTTTCCATGCATACATAAAAAAAATGTGTAAAACGCAACAAAACTGTGCACACACACAAGTTGTTTTGTAGATATTTAGGGGAAAGAATGAAACAGTCACAGAGTCAAAGTGAGAGAATTCGATTTCTCCTTGTTGAGAAAGTTAGTACCGAAATGGGTTTTTTTTTGTCGCAGAGAAAAAAGTTGGAGATGGTTTTATTGGAAGATGAAATCGCTTTGGAGACCAGAGGACGACTACACGATACTCACTTGATTATCATCCGTGGCTACTGCTCTGCTCAAACTGGCACATTCGCAGTCTCATATTGCTCGGAATAGAGAAATTTCCCGTTTCTCGCGGTGGTGGAGGATCTACTGGAAGCAATAAATGCCATGTGTACTACGATTATTACGATTATAATGTGGAGTGAGTAAAGTGAGATGAGCTGGAGCTGAGCTTCGAAAATCTGTGTGCATGGAGGCAGGCTGTGGCTGTACTCTGTAAGTGTGCTTCGTGGTGGTTTTCTTTCCATTTCACATAGCGATCCAGACTTTACTTAGCAGTAGTAAAGCAACGCAGTTTTTCCAGCAGTCTTTTAGTTCCAGTCATCGTTCTCCCTCTCTCGACTTACACTCGCACACATCCACCACTTTATTTTCGAAGAGCTCATTCTCACCCAGGAAGACCCTCACACGTAAACAGAGTTAAGTGAGACACTCACACACACGACGCAATAGAATATTTAGAATGTGATCACCAAGAACGGGTCTCTTCTTGAAACTACGAGTAGGGATAGATTTCAACGCACGGAGAAAAACTACATCTGAAATTCATATCTGGTCTTATTTAGCCACCGCAACGAGATTGCACGGAACTCCAACTGTAAGGCTCAAGAGGGGAAAATGTATTTATGTGAAAGAATGAATTGAATGAAGCTGTTTTGTTATGCTGAATATAAATGTGTGGCTTTTATTTTGTTTAAAATGGAATTTTTATATTTTTCAGTTAAAAGTGAATCTGGCTGGGCTGCGTGAATGATGGTTTGGTGGCGACTCACTCCTCACTGCGCGTCAGACGACAACGAACAGAAAAGAGGAGTTGAAAGCGGAGCTGCCCACCGTCACCCAAAATACCACCTTCTCACTCTTTACTCCGAGAAAAATGCCACCGGAGTTTTTACTTTTCCTTATTACTATGTTTTGATGTGGTTTTAGAAAGCATTTGTTTCCTGGATATTTTTAGGCTCGGTGATATGACATGATACGATATTATGGTTATGGGTTAAGAGACAAAGTCATTTGTTGAGCAGTGAAGTAAAGTAAGTGAGCGATCATCATTTTTCCTATCGACTCACCATAAGCTGAGAACGGAACAAAAAAGTGTTTAGTTTTGGAGGTAGTTGAAAGAAAATGAGAGCGAGTAAGAGAAAGACGCAGCCTGTGACATTCTCTGGAGTTTGCGGCATTTGGTAATGCATTCGATTCGGAAACACCCCTTTTTTCTACAGACAGGCCGCCGCCGTCTTTTTATTGACCGTTTTATTATATGTACGGCAGTGGTTTACGGATTCAGATTGACTGAGCGTGGAGGAAAAAAGTGGAGCTGGAAGTAAAGTCAACTAAAGAGATTTCATGTGATAACATAACGGTTTCTGTATCTTTCCATTTTATGTATAGGAATGTTGGCACATTTTGGAAAAGTGTAATGTTTTCATCATGCGTGATAATATAATAATGTTATGATGATGCATGTCATTTCTTTGTTTATTTTATCTATTTTTGGCTCCGCTCTGCTATTTTCACCTTGTTGAATGTTGACAGCGCTTCAGAATCATTTTCTGCTTTGCTTCTGTCTACTGCTACTAAAACGTTTGATGTTTTTTTCGGATTGTTTGGAAACCGTGTCAAAAGCGGGTTTTAGCTTTCGTGTGTATGTCAATTTATTTACATACCTGCGGTTTTCTTTGTGCCTTTTCCTGCCTTTCAACATTCCTCCAGAGATGAAAAGGGTTTAGCGACCCTATTTGTAGATACATTAATACGCACGTTTCTAAGTGTGTGTCATGTTTTACTTTACTCAGTTGTTACAAAAATAAACTGCCAAAAAGGTACTGAAATAAATGTCTAAATAATTAATTGGGAAAATTGGTAGGTTCAACTCTATAGGTACATATGTACATAAGGTATGACGAAATGTTTCTGCTTGATATATGGTAAGCTAAAAGAAGTCAGATCTATAAATAAAAAGCAATTAAAAGTTTAACTACGGAGATATTTAGTTGTTTAGTTTAGGTAATTTATAAAAAGTTTCAGACAGAGATTCATGGCGGCGGTAATAATTTTTTGGTTATGTTCTTGTAGTGTTGTGAAAGCCTCCACTTTTCCTTTTGATTCTTGCCCAATATTCTTTTTTAAATAGTTTGATTGCTTAAGTAGTTTTCTGTCCTTTTTTCATAATCATAGTTATAAAAATATAAATTTACATTTTATACACGTTTGGTGCTAGTAAAGTATGACATGACGTGATGCTTAATATGAGATTTTTGAAGCCTTTTCCCCTAAAAACTTTTCAGCCAACAAAATTCAGCCGAGAATACACAACTGCAAAGGCAATTAGTGATTTTGATCGTTAGTCAAGAAGTAATAAATATACATGCATGCATAATATAATATTATTGGAGAAGACAAGATGCGGGCAAAAAATAATTTCGACTGTGGGATAAAAAAGGCGGATTGTGAAATAAAATAAAGAGGAATTTACTTCCCTTGTAATAAAAAAGTCATCAAAAGAATGGGAAATCACAATATAAGTCTAATAATAATAACAGCATGATAATCATAAAAATAATCTTGGACCGATTATTCTCAGTCATTATAGCAGAAGGAGAAATTTAAGAGAAATCCGGGAAATGGAACGAGTTAAAAAATGGAATGGGAAACAAAAAATTCATCGTCAACGGCATCATTTTCATTCCCATTGTAAAAAAGATTATGCCGCTGATGATCGTCATCAAGGAAAATTTATCTGGTCGACAACGTTTTTTTTGTTCATGCTGGCTGCAGCTTCCAGCAGTTTATTTTATTTATGCGGGATACTTAACTAACTTGTACTTAAAATATAAAAATTTTAACTTGACTTCACTATAATCTACTAGAATATATGTATAAATATAATTTTCTGGGAAAAAAGTTGCATCATAAAAAGTTAATGGAATATTATTATTGTGGCTATAGTCTTTTTGCATAAGTAATCTTCGTTTATAAAAGGGGAAAATCTCTTGAAAAGAAAAAAAAAGTGGTGAAAGAAGAAAAGAGAAAAGTGAAATGTTTTGTATGCAAGATTCTTTTCTCTCTTCTCTTGATTTTTTCTCCTTTTTTCATCATCAACTTTCTTTTTTATACTTTTCCCCAGTAATTTTCATTTCATAATATGCATATATTATTATTCCTTGTCGAGTCTCGGGAAATTGAGGAAGAAGCTTTCATACAAATTTCGTATTCATTTTTCTTTTCTTCACTGGCTTTTTTCGGCTTTTCTCTTTTATCATCGTCATCATCAATAACAACAACAGACCCGGGAGAAGATGTGGGAATGTACTAGTGGAATGATGGCGGCAGTGGCAGTAGCGGCATTATTGCATAGTTATAGAGGCGGTATTCATCTAATCCTTTCTTCTTCTTGCTCGTAATATTTTTTGAAATTTTTTATCCAGCCAACTTTTTCCACAACGCTTTTCATATTTTTATGGATGAATGTTATGTGTCGGTAGTGAGTATAATTTTTTCTCGATGAATGAATGAATACGATCTTTTCATGATATTTTTTTTCCTTGGGAGAAAAAAAATTATGACTTTAAGATTGCAAAATACTGGTTCGTTGCTAGATTTGGCTTCACTCTTATAAACTATAATGAGTGCTATGCCTATGTGTTTAGACAGTTTTGTGCGGAGTTTTAGGGGAAAAAAGTTGTATTCTTGAAGTTCTTAAATGCTTTGTGTTGTGCAGGAGAGAAGATGAAGAAGCCTTTTAATCGCTTAATGGAATAATTTTTCTTCCGCTTTTTTTCGCTTTTTAATGCTTGAAAAAGTGCACATGCCAAAAACACTGCTCCGAGGATAATTAGCTTTCTTGACTTTGTTGAGTTTGAGGGAAAAGAAGCCAAGGAAAAACGGAGCAGTGAACATCATCAACATCATTTTCCTTCTTCAAGCATTCTTTTGCTTCCTGATTTCATTTTTAGAGCTTTTCCTCAATACACAATCATATTCCATCTGCATATTTTTTGGAAAAGTTGGAGTTACGTAGTTGTTAGAAGATTTTTCAGTTTGGGGCTCTTCTGATGATCATGATCATGCTCACGGTATGAATCCAATTTAAAATCTCTTTTATCGATTTAATAATGTCGGTCGGAAAGTTTTCCGGGCTGACTCATTAATTTTCTGTGAGAATGGGGAAATCACGTTTAGAGGAATTACGCAGTTTGTACGAAACGTCAAATTGAAATGATGTTGCGCAATTATAATAATTAGAAGTTATGTGTATTTCCTGCGCTTGTTGTTGTTGTTCTTTACATGGAAAATAGGAACGAATTTGTGTCGAAATTTTCTCGACTTGCCCCAAATCTCCCAACTGACAGAGTAATGTGAGCAACAATAATATCTTAAATGGTTAACCTAGCTAAATATTCAAGTCCAGAGAAATCAATCAAATACGAAAATAATTATCTCCATCAATCATCACCACACAATGAAATGTTCAACTCGACAAATTTGGCAAAGCTAAAAGCTAAGAAGTTGGATTAAGTAAGTCAAAGATGATATCTGGTTTTGTACACCATACCATGAGACGAAACGAACTTGATTCGACTAAATGACATGCGAGCAGTGAGGGAGAAAATGGGGAAGGAATAAATTGTTTCATTTTCACAAAACGCACACAAAACAAACACATGAATGAATGGAGCACCCGGCAACAAACAGCAGCAGCAGTAGGAGCGGGCATGTGCTTACATGGAGCATGCTGCCTCTGACAGATTGAAACAAATAATAATAATAATAGAATAGAATATAATAATAATAAAAGCCATGTAATATTGGGTTGGAGTAAACGGCAGAAATGGAAGAAAGCAGACGGACATGAAAAGATAGAAAGCAGAAGCAGGAAGAAATAGAGCGGCTTCGAGAAAGAAGAAAGTGAGACAGGAAACAGTTGATATTTAATAAAATCGAGCATCATAATAGCTCAAGTGAAATATTGATGATGACGATGATGGGACGGAACGAAGCAAGTCGGTGAGTAAAGTAAAAGTAAGTGGAAAGATGAGATGAGATATATTTATTCTATGTATTTATTATTATTATATTGCAGTCGAACAGAGTGTAAGATTATATGTACAATAATAATAATAATGGTAGCTCAGGAACTGTTACAATGAGAGAGCACAAGGCGCAATCTGCTCACTTTTTCATGCTTTTCTTTTCTCCTTCATGACTTTTTTCCTCGCATTGCATCCGTCTTGATTCTGTGTTTGATTTTCTGCTCGCTCTCTCTTTTCCCTTCTTCCATTACCCACACACTAATAGAATAATATTACGTTACATTACGTTAACGTACGTCAAGTTCCCATTTTACGGCCCAAGGACGATTGACTTGAGCTGGCTGAGTTGACTTGACCTAACGTGACTAAGCCACAGCCGGAACACGACAAAAGAAAAGAAAAACAAACAGCTCGAGAAGAGAGCAACAAGAAGAGTGGGACACTCCTCCATTCCATTCCATCCCTCGGTTTCCTCCATGGGAAAGTGGAGTATGGTGGCGGTGCTGAATAGTGGTAACATATTGGTATCAAATTACAACAATAATAAGAGTGGAGAGCGAGAGCAAACAGAAACGCTACTTTACTTACTTACTTACTTACGATCTAATGCTAAGCTATTCCGATGCTATGCTCATATTAGATTATAATAATGTTAATAAAAATACCCACTCTTGCATTGAAATAAGTAGTAATAATCTTGGTTCGCTCGCTCTTTTTTCCAATTCTTTGTTTTCCCTTGCTTTTTATTAGTTTTTTTTAGAATCCGCTTAGTGGAATAATGATAATCGTTCCGAGGATAATATAGTTTCGGCAGCAGCCGATCGACCCACAATTTAACTAATGAATTAATCTAGATGACACAGAAAGTAGAATAAATAGTATTATGTAATATTATTATTGAATTTTATTTTACAACATTTCTTTCAACAATACAAGTCAATATAATCAACCAATTTTATTTAATTTTGTCCAAGGATCATCAATCATACATCAAAATTTTATGTCCAATATCGTTTTTCTTACGTCGCGGTCCTTACTTAGAAAATCATAATTTCACTTGATTTCCCTTTTCTACGTCAAATAACCATAAATAACTTGGCAAACTGTGCTGTTACAGCACTGCTGTAACTATCCGAGTAAATCTCCATTGGAAATCAACAGCATCTGTTTTTTTAGACTTGAGTTAACTTTTTGTATTGAACGTATCTTATTTATTCATGCTGAGAAAAAATGAGAGAATGACAATTTGTACCACATATTGGCTATTGGCTCATTATTGGATCATGTTTATCATGAGAGCAGCAGCGTGCCTTACAACTGCACTAATAATAACAATAAAATAGAAATATTAATAAATAGGGGTAATATAAAATGATAATAATATTATGACTGTGGCCGTACCAAAACCCATTATTCACAATTCAAGTTCTAGCCAGAGCCACAGAGCTACGAGCAAACAAGGAAAATGTGCGCCACACAGAAATGAAAACGCTGTGGAACAGAATAAATGGCAATAATAAGACCAAAAGGGAAAAGGCAAAGGCAACGGATGCATGTGACGGATCGATTAGGACCAGAAAAAAGAAAGTGCAATGTAGCAAAAGGAAAAGAGCGTTATATAATAATACAAGATTGTACATTTTTTGACCACGTTGTGTAATGGGAATAATGCGAGTGGAGTGAGTGAATGTGTGCACAAGGAGCAAAAGAAAAAGATTCCTAAACGAGGGTGGTCGTCTCGTCGGTCGCACACTTCACTAAGGATTTCTTGTGTTATAGTATTATATAGAGAAGGGTCCGCACTTCTTTACTTGTTTTTTGTTGCCGTGACACAATTAAAAGAAAATTTTCCTCATTTCACTTCCGAAGGAATGTGAAACTCCTGAAAGAAACATTCTTGGTGATTATGTTTATTTTATTCCTTGTTTTTAGTCATCCACACTCAACACTTGCACTTTAATAAGGTGCATTTGTTCCTGTTTTGCGTTTCTTCTTCATTAGGATGCGTTTTGTACCGTCTTCATTCAATAAAAGTAAATCGTCACAATAATAATAGAAATAAGGGCAATAATCATAAAATGGGGCGACTGGAACAAGGACGATGATGGCGATGACGATGGGAGTTTGGATAATAATCATATTTGTATTTTATGGTAATGACATGACAAATGATGACGACCGTCACAGTCATAAAATTCTCTTTTCACTCCTCAATTCAATTGTTATTATATTGATTTTTATTGAAAGTTTTCTATAAAAAATTGGACTTTAGTTAGAATTTCAGTTTTATCTTTGCTTTGTTGTTCACTTGAGTTTGTTTTTGCTTGTGTGTGGCATTCCGCTTTTTATTGTATTTTTTTATTTTTGTCATCTTTTGTTTTGCGGATTAAGGTGAATATTTGCTATTATTGCTATTCTATTACTCTCATCATTTTCATGTGGTGCGTCCTTTCATTTTCATTGCACGCATTAAATCCTTTCCATTAGATAATAAAAAAGCAAGGTTTTGTGCGGTTTTCGTTTCAACTGAGAGTCTCGTTGGGTTGGTGGTCGGTCGGTCGGTTAAAAAATGATTCTGTCTGGAATGAAATGGTGTCTGTAGGTAAAAGAATAAAAAAGCAACAAAAGAGCGCAAAGGACGGGTCAGAGGGGAGATAATAAATAAATAGAGGATAAGTGCACGCCCCATTTAGCCCGCGATAAAAAATCTCCTCATGATAATGATAACTAAGGCAGCTGTAAAAAGAGCCATTGTACAACATTACTAAAAAAGATAACCTCTTCAGTTGCATGTTTAGTTTAGTAGTTAAGTCAGAAATAAATAAACAACAAAGAGGACAGAAATGATTCCCTTTGAGGAAAAAGGGCTGGGTTTTTGTGTGCGCTTTGTTTGCCTTTTTTATATCGTCATGTTTTAATATTTATTTATAAATTAGACTTGCATAGGTATGCATATTAACTATAATTTGTCATCGTAAAGTCATTCCTCTCCATTTATAATTATTAATTAGGCATGCCCCATGTATAATATGTATCTGAGTGAAGAAGTGAATTTAATTAAAGTCAGGCTTCGCTTTCCAGCAACATTTTGCCAGCATCCCATTTCATGTAAGTAACAAGCGGAATTTGTCAGAGACACTGTATTGTATTGTAAGTGAAAGAGACTCCGAGAGACACACTGACACAACACACGCGGCTGTTTAGGATTATTAGAAAAGCTGCCATCAAAATCGAATAATGAAATGAGAGAGTTAATTTCTGGAATGAGGATGATGAAGAAGAATAAACAAAAGTGGAGGATGACGATGATGGTGAATTTGATGACGCGAGCTGGAGGAGTTTAGCAAGTAGCAGATGTTACCATTCTCCTTTTTTACTATCCTATCATCATGCATGACATGGTGACTACCACTCCTGTCTTGTGTGCGTTCTGCGTTACTTTTACTTTTTTACCAAAATCACTTGGCTCAGCCTTTATAATAATGGCAATGCCAATCTGGCATGCTCGAGCTTTTTGTTCCGTTTAGTTGAGAGTTGATGTTTGTTGTGTGTAATGTAATAATATTTTCCCCTCGTCCCTATTACGTAGCTTTTCCTTCCATTTTTCCCCGAGAAACACTTAATATCATAATATCACATCACATCCTCCTCTTACACAACTTGCCTCTCATTCCGTTAAAACTAATCTTGCCTGCTTTTTTCTACTCTGCGTCTGCAACTGACACTATTGCGATTCGATGAAATTAAAAGGAGAGAAAAAAGGCAATATTAATATTAATAATATTCTTGCGGACGGTGAATACATGAAAGGAGAGAAAAAAAAGTTTTCTCCAGGCTTTTGTTATTTTATGCATTCATTGCTCTGCAAAATAATTTTATTTGCGTCGTACATACGTACACTGCCAGTAAATGAGTTATGGGGAAAAGGATGTATGAAAATAATTATCTGATAATGACAAGCGACAACCGACAGCGGACGTCACGACACGAGGGTAATTAAAATGCTGGAAGCAGTCAGTAGACAAAATGGAATCATAAATGGAATGAAACGGGTGGTGATGCTATCAAATTAATGTTGAATTCGCCTTAAGCTAATAACTCATGTTAATAAATATTTTTAGATAAAAAATTTCCACTGATCGTATCAACATTTTAGTCTATAAATATGAGACACGGTGTTTTAATATGGGAATTACATTTCATACTTGAGATGATTTCCAGTTGGACATAATTTGGTAAACATGAACAGAATCATAACCAACTATGACCAACACGTTTTACGAAACAAAGCATCCCATGAAGTAGATACGTATTGCATGACATCAAAATCATGAAATGAGCCATATGACCGCTTATGCTGTGATGTGATAGACTTGTCAGAAACACACGTTTCGTTCGACAAATAAATATGTTATGCATGGAGACAGGGACAGATAACCCTTGAGCGGAAATATTCTATATAACACACGTAGGTAAATCAGTAAATAAATAGAATTCTAATTATGTTCAAATCAATTTTTCGGGGCATGCTGGGATTACAATGGATATTGAGATCAGACATGCATAGGGCACAAACAAGCAAAGAAAAAATAAGTAAATTAAAAGCCAATAATAAGGTTTCCGTATGTATTGTGCGATGACTTGAGTGCCTTTCACCATAAAGGGGTCTTATGGAATTTTCATGGTGGAATAAAAATAGTTGATCTAATATGTGGATGATGTAGTCAATTGAATTCTTTTCCATTCCCATTATCATTCCACGACAATCGAACAATAATGTGTAATGTACTTCTCTCCTCAAATCCCCGAATCCTCTGCTTTTCCCCGAGACGGAAAAGAACGGTGGTTAAAAAGCTGTCCATATGCTGTCCTTCATGTGACAGGACGCACAGAGAGAAAAAGTAATAAAAAAATATATTGGACCCTGGAGCAGCTCTCGGAAATACAAGAGAAACGCACACACAAAATATATCTGTCAATGTGGGTGGCATCCTACATACAAAACGATTCCGTTTCCACTTATGATACCGTTGTTGTTAGCTTGTGAGTGGTGGTCGGCTCGGCAGTCGTCATATCAAATCATATCACATCACATCGTGGCATTCTCCTAAACAAAGTGGAAGCAGTTTTGTTGGTTCGTGATGGTCAGTGGAGCAGGAAAAGATGATGAAATGATCTTCCACTTAGAAAATCAAAATCAGAATGCATCACATGGAAAAATATCTTTTATATACAGGGTGGGCCAGACTTACATGCCAGACTTTTAATATCTAAGCAAAAATCATTCTCTGCAGTTTTGTCCAATTCTTAACGTATTTTGTCAAATTTATCGTCGAATAATTTTTTGCTGACTATAATTTAAAGTGTGGCAGGAAAGTTAGGGACCACCCTGTATAAATATCCCATCATTGATTTCATCACATCACATCTCCACAAATCCGTTTTCTCGAGTGAAATAAAGAAGGAGAGTGAAAAGGAGAAAGGACAGAATGAAAACGAAAATCGGTAGAAAGGAAGAGATGAGTTGATATGAAATGATGACGACAATGAAATAAAAAGTGCTTTTTTGTCAAGTGCGATATTATGAAAGTGATTGCTTCCTTTTTTCCTTCTATGGGGCATACAAGAACATAACAACAACAACAACAAAAATCGGAACGACAACAACACTCCTTTTTTCCTTTTCCCGTAATATCCATATCCACTTGAAAATCCACGGCTGCTGGAGAAAAAAACCTGGAGAAGCAGCAGCAGCGGGTTTTTGATTTTCTCCATAGGATTTCCTAGCGCAGGAAGCGGACGGTGGACTCGATCTTAGATTTTATTATTATTTAGCCCGCACCACCACCGACTTGGATGACGACGCAATGGGATGGTCGCCAGAGAGAAATCACAGCAATTTCCTGTAATATAATCGGCTTGTCCTCCATCTCACTCTCTCATCTCATCACATCACATCCATTCAACTCCAGCCGAACGACTCTCATAATCATAACAATAGTAATAATAATGTCAAATAATAATAATAATCGTAATAGTAATAATAATAATAATAATATTGAATTGCATTGCATTACTTCACTCGGTCGCTCTCTTTCTCCATGATCGTGTGTACCCCACTCCCACTCCTTTTCCCCTCTTTTCCTCTCTGGAAGTGTGCACTTGTTGTGTGTGTAATGTAATAATGCTCCATTTTCCAGTTATTTTCGTGGCGGCGGAAAAGAGAAAGGAAAAAAGAGTTTTCTCTCTATGATGGTGTATGCAGTGCCTGGACTGTGACTGCTGTGATGTGTGTGGATGTGATATGAGATGAGGGGTACACACGATAATAATAAGGGGATCGCGGACAAAAAATATTGAGCAATGCAATGGTTGGTGGAGCTCTTCTGACTCCATGGAGGAGGAGGAGAAAGAGAAAAAAGGGAATCGTTTTGTGTTTGTGTGTGCCGTGCCGTCGTCGTCATCATCATCATCGTCATCGCTCCATTTTTTTGAAAGGAGAAAGGCAGAGGAGAAGAGGAAAAGTCATCTGGTGGATTGGAGAGATCTGTTGCTGACATTTCTCGTGATATATATGCATGCATCACCGAATTCACTTTTTCTCCTGCTCGATCGCTTGGAGGATGGAGATGGAGGCAGGGGCAGAAAAAAGAATGGGAAATACATAATGCGTTTCGTTGCCTAGAATCGGGGATTTTTGTGGAGGAAGGGAAACGGGAAAAATATAATGTGATACATCATCACTACTGCTTTTTACCGTGGCCCTTATCATACGAGGAGGTTATGATACGATATGATAACTAACTCATGGATAGGAGATTTTTTGTATGAGAATGAACTTTTACATAACTTTCTCTTTTTCGAACCCGCAGTTCAGAAATTGAGGAGTGACAAGATTTTTTTCTCTCTGGAAGGATAGCAGGTATATATAATTTATTAGAAAGGAAAGGATTCATTTCTCAGGTTGAGGATTTTTATTTTGCAGTGGGATTTGATTTCGTAATGATAATTCATTCCATGCATAAGGAAAATAAAATCTGGAGAATGTTCGGATCTGAGTTGGGAAGAGTTTGAGTCTTTTTATTGTTTTCATTGTTCAGTAGGTACTATGCTTGAATTTGGGTTTTGATTGGAGATGTATGTGCTGGCTTTTGCTCGCTTCGAGGGATATCACAAACATAAATCTGTCAGTGATGTGTGTGTAATTCGTCAAACAAGAGATTAATGCCTTTTTTCTGCTGAGTGACTGTCATTGATGTATGTATTAATTTGGTGATGAGGATTGAGATTGAGACTGAGATCGAGTGCATGCATGGTGGATGGAGTAGGTACAGACGGTTCGCTTTTGACGTGCTTTTCTCTCTTCAAAATTTATTTCCATTCTTTATTTTCCTCTGCTCGCTTTTTTTTACAGGAGTACGATCGATTTTGATTACATGCATATAAATTAAGTCGAATGTGCCATTAAAATGGGGATTATTTTATTTGTCGTTGTCACCAGTCACCAGTTCAGCTCTTTCCATTAAATCATGTGGGCTCGGGCTTTTGCTATAAAAATTTCAAGTGGTTTCCGTTTGTGGCTTTCATGCAAATTCAAGAGTGGGAATTTGGTAAGGGTTCATGTTCACTCTGACTCAGTCAATGGAGGTGGAAGCAAGCGGTGCACAAGTTTATGTGTAATAAAACATAACTGGATTTTGGAATTCGGACACAAAAAAATTATAATGGAGTTTGATTACCATGATCAGGTCATTGCCTGCTAGCTGATAAATGAACAACGATGCTGGATTTGAAGTGCTTGAAACAAACGGTTTTTGGGAGATATTACATTCATTAATTTAGTCAACTAAAGAGCTCCAATTTAAATTCAGATTAAATTTATGTTAGATTTAGATGGGCTTGTTTCACTTTGCGTGTATGAAACATGTGTCATGTAGAATTAGAAAAAAAGGTTTTCACCGTGTTTTGACTTCACCCAGATAAATTTCGCTTGATTCCGTTTTTCTAATGGGTTTAAAAAACTAGTTCAAATATTTTTCAATTCCTGGAACTTATTATTATTCATTGAAACACGCAAGAGCGGAAGAATATTACACTCGCTAACTTGCAAAAACTAAATTTATTATGACTGGATGATCTGACGCGAAACCGGAAGTAAATGCTGAAACTATTATCATTATCATTGTCATCCTATCATTTTTTCTCTGCCCTCTCTTATGAAGACTGACCAAAAAACGGTATACAAAAATTTATAAAATCGATGACGATCATGATGATGCGCAGCATTGCGTGTAAATATTTTGGACATGCTTCACGTAAAAATGTTCATTCTCTCTTTGTGACCATCGTCCATTTTATTTATTTATTTATTTCTCATTGGGAAAATTGAAATGAGACAAGGGACAACTTCCTACAACATACATGTAGAAGCAAAGCAGCAACTAGGGATTGTGTCGCATAATGGAAACTGATAACTATTGAATTGAACTGACTGACTGGATTGGAAATTGAACAAAGAAGGAAAACAAGCACAAAATTGAGCAGTTGCTGTATACACGAAAGGTAAATCGGAAATGCGAGTTGCATTAAACTAAATCAGTGTTTTCCTCTTTTAAGTTTACTATTAACTTCCCAATTTGAGACAACGACGAGTCAATGACGCTCACGTCTGTTCTGCGATGATGCTCGCGAAAATAATGATAACAATGATAATGACCATCCGCTGAGCCATGTCAAAGGAACGTTAATTCAGGCACAAAGTGCGAGTAAAGCAGAAGCAGACATTTTAACTCACTTAATTTATGGCGATGAGGCGATGGATGATCACGATAATCACGATAAAGACCATGCAAGCTGCATTAAAAGTCCAAGTCGAATTGGAAGCCGAACCAGAGGAACAAACAAAAACTTGACAAAGACTTTACTGAAGACCAGCAGCAAAATTGTTTTTTATTTCACATTTAACAAAATTGGCCCCTGTATGTACACTGCAGTAAAGACAATAATATGCAAATTAGCTAGTGAACTAATACCACTTGATTCTCAATAACATTGGGGAAAAAATTCTTCTGCATTTTGTAGTTCGCAACTCGCGAGCTGCATTTTAAGTGAGTTCACCTCGTTCAACTCAATGCTGAGGCGATTACTCAAATCCAATGTCTAGGCAAAACAAAATTGTCTGCATTTTTCGTAATTGGTCAAATACTACTTTAGACTTTAATATTGACTACATTACATGCTTACAATGCCTACTTGGTTTTTGCTGATTGTTTCAAATCTCATAAATAACAATTGACGAATCGAGGACTTAATGCTTGACAATGCCTGTAGTAAAAAGCCTTTGTTTTGAGTGGTCTCAGAAATCGATAGATTAAGGAGAGAATCAAAAGGAATTTGGTTAAGAAAGAGGTAGTAGGAAAGATGCATGTATCAACATGTGTCTGCCACTCTGCCGCATGAAAAAGCGTGGATTATTGGAAGGAAGGAATCTAAGGCTAAAGCTGCCTGAACGTGTTTATACGTAACGCGTGGGCGTGGAAAAATCTGTATTCACATAAAATTGCAATGAAGCCATTGTTAGACTCACGCCGTTTTAGCATGAACGATGAAGATGATCGCGATAAATATTTTTTTTACTGCGATGCGATATTTCATGCTGTACATATTCATCATAAGTATGGCGATGCAAGGTAAAAATTACTTGATTTGATACAGTGTGGACAAAATAATTGTAAGTTCAGGTATGGGAAATGCAAGGCGAGCTTTGGACTATGGCTATGAAAATTGAAGCTGGTCTTTGGAAGCTTTGCGATGGTGGTGCGTGCTTCACCACACTGAAACTCATTCGCAGTCCAGAAAGACAAGTGGCAAGAGAGGCGAAATATCCGAACGCTGCGTTGTGGACAGGCGAAAAAGAAGTGAACAAAGACAAAAGCAGTTTGCAAAGTTTGCACTTTTGAAAACTCTACGGAGAATCTGCGTCTGTCTACTTGCTGGGATGGAATCGAATTCGAAAATGTGCACCGTGCGAAATTGTGGAGTGGAGTTGGTGCGACGGAGTGTGGAGTGATGTGGTGTAACGTGACTGGAGTGCTTGTAAGTAATTTGGTCGTGAATGTTGAATAATGTGCCGAAGGAATTTTTAATGAATGCTTTCAAGAACCTAGAAAATAATTGGTATTTATTATTATTATACCTGGACTAAATTAGCAATTTGATTTGGAAATCTGAGCATCACCACCATCATGCTTATTGATCACTCTGATCGATGGGAAAACGATGGAGATGGGAAAATTAGTACGCCTCGTGCCATAATTAGCAAAAGTTGTAGTAGTAATAATTATGACGATCGCGGAAAATGCATTAAAAGTAAAGTCAAGAAAGGACTGTCCAGCAACCGAATTTATTTTCTGACGACTTCATGGAATGCATTGCTGCTGGTCATCACCGTATCCTGCGTCTATTGCTTATTTATACCCACCGCTGTCATAGGCGCTGTAATTAATTCGGTAATTTATTTTTACTTAAATAATAACCAATTAAATTGACAAAAATTTATCATTCTGTTACTACATTACATATTATGTATATTTACAACTTTAACAATGGTTTTACTAAGTCAATTAGTAGAGTGCATTGATGCATTGCGTAACGGTAACAAGTAATAAAATTTTTAGGCAGTCTAGCAAAACGCTTTCAGCAAAGCGAACAAAAAATTTCCTTATGCAAGCGTTTCATTGGATTTTAGTTTTGTTATCATATCAAAAAAGCGGATATGCAAGGAAATTTTAATGCGCGTCGAGGAATGTGTGAAGAAGTGAATGCCGACTGTGAATGGGTTATGACTAATCCGTGACATTGGAAAGCTTCCACATTGTGCAATTAATTATTATTATTAGCAATGAAAATAAAATTGCGTTTGCATGGGAACATGTGGATAAATACATGAGGTTGGAAAGAGCGCGCAGTCATTTCCACCTCGGCCTCAGCCTCAGCCCAACCTAACGGCATTTATCATATCAAAATTATAATCGTGCGTGAGATTTGATTCGATTAGATTTGTTTAGTGGTTAACTTGTAATATTATGCATAAATCGTAACTTACGGTTCGTAAGGTACTTATCAGTACCTAAACGAGTGTCTGGCGTTTAATTAACAAGATCGTCAACTAAATTTACACCTATGTAGAAATGATGAATGAATCGATCTCATTGTGAGACGAAACGAAGGGAAGGATAACCTAAACAAGTTTTAATGAGAAATTTGATTACCTTTTGTCGGATTAATCCTAATTTTCTGAGAGCTTTGCCTTCCTGCCTTGGTTTTGCTTTAAGACTGAGAGAGGTACATTACCAAAGAAAAGCAGTGCTTGGCCTCTGAAGCTTTATCTCGTTTACAATATGTAGGTAATCTGCGTTTTCCCACGGGACGCTGATCTGATACCAATGTCTTACCAGCTCTTACATCTTACTACTACATCACATCACATTTTTCTTCTTTTTTTTCTTGTTATTACAAAAAAATTAAGAATCGTGAAAAAACTGCGTTCTTCACCTTGATGATAGAATTTTCTCATTCAGGCGTGCTCGAGCTTTTGTCACTTGGTTTTATAATTGCTCAATGTGAGCAACTTAGCTAATTTATGGAGATCTTCTGCCTCATACATAAAAATGCATTATCTGCCATGTCTATAAGCTCTTTAAGCATGTGTCCATTTAGATGATAACCATGATTACTGATCTTTAACAACTGGTTTCCTGTACATCTCTGAAGAC
This sequence comes from Cyphoderus albinus, assembly GCA_021029165.1. Taxonomy (NCBI): domain Eukaryota; kingdom Metazoa; phylum Arthropoda; class Collembola; order Entomobryomorpha; family Paronellidae; genus Cyphoderus; species Cyphoderus albinus. Next base: position 35,186 of record VYYJ01000338.1, on the reverse strand, counting down.
ATGATTTTCCTCTTCCACACAATTGTTTCGAAGATGAAAGGAAAGAGTGATTTATGCAAAGTGCTTTTAAATGGATCTGTCTTAATTCGCTACAGATTCTATTATGTTATCCTGTGTGGAACTGGAAAAACTGGAAATTGCTTTTACTTACATTTAGATAGAATAAGTGGACAAATTAGATTGAGAGATTCATCAGAGCGGGCGTTCTTTAAAGTTAGGTTTAAATTTGGATGCATGGACAAAAATGGACCAACATATCGTTAGTAAAAATGAGTGAAATTCAGAGGTTAGCTTTGCTTGTGAAGAAACAGGCATCTTTTTCCTTGTGCGTACCATCTCCAAAATTTTTCATCTACAGCACAAACTACAAATGTAGATGAACGTTCCACTTGAAGAACTCTCCGAATTGAAAGCAATTCGTATGCAAAATTGATAACTTTTGAGATGGTTGGCTCACTGTAATGTGATAAGCGTACGTATGTACCTATATTTTTAAGCATTCTATTTATTTATAGTTGGTAGGCAACAGGAATAAAAGCAGCCACTATTTTACATTAATTATATACATAACAACGTCCATGGCATGGGTCAAGTTGAGACAGAAAAAAACGACCTTTGTTTACTGGACTAGAACTCATCTCAGCACTTTATGAGAAAAATGGCACAGGGAATTTGTTGATGCGCTGGAAAGAATGGCAAAAAATGAACACAATGCTGATGAAATAGATTGAAGCTGAAGCTGGCAAATTAAAGTGAAATGGGAGCAAGCGAACCATCTTGCCATTAATTTCCAATGCCAAAATTCAAATTGTGTTTTAAATTGTACTGAAAGTTGAATTTGTTTGTGCAAAAAGTTTACAATAATTGCAAGAAGCATCAAACTTTGAGATTTCGAGATTGAACCAAAAATTCGTCTGCCGAATAATAACAGAGTAAAAAATTGTTGCTGTTGTTGCAGTACCTAATTATTTTTTCCTGTCTAGCGTTTTAATAATAGACACTTTGGGATTTGGGCTTGTAAGCCAAAACAATTGGTGTAAGTTGTAGATATGGTGTGTACTTTCGGGGCACAATGATGCCCATTCAAATCAGTTGAAATTTGCAGGACAATTAAAAAATGTTTGTATTGAAAATTTTACAAATTTTGCAAAGAAATCGACAATCATGTTAATTATCATCTCGGCTGAATTAATGGGCGCCATTCTACATTTCACAGTACCTCCAAAAGCTCCACTTCAAATTTTTGAAAGATAATTTTTGTTGACGTACATTTGTAACGTATAATATCTCAAGCTGCCTAGTGTGTAATGATTTTAGGGAGAGCGAGCAATTTAATATGTACTAAAAGTTGCACTGTAGTCACTGCAACATTACACTCGCAGCGTCAATTTATTTTGCAACTACTAGAGAATTCAATGCTTTATGCAATGTTATGTGGAAGAGTTAATTGCTTTGTGTGAACTTTTAAACTTTGTTTGCTTCTCGTTAAAGCAGGTTAAGAATTGGCAATTGTCAAGTTTTTTTGCTCTTGTTATAACTTACATAGTCGAGTAATTATTTCCAGTTGCAATTAGTAAATTTAACAAGGATTTACTGGAGTTGCAATTACCTCAGTAAGACTGCATTAAGCTGAGCTAGGTTATTACTAATCATGGTTCAGGATCAACAGGATTTTCATCAAGATTGAAAAATCGTATGAGCCAAAACGAATTGTGAATGATATAATGATTAACATTTTAATTGATGCAACAGGGCAATGTGAGAAACCATGAGGCCGGAAAATGGGAAAATAGCGATACCTCAGCGACTATTGGCAGTGGTAGAGTTTTCAAGTTTTCTAACTGATTTTACTAAAATGTCAGTCCTTTAGGTAGTACTAGGGCAGCAATTAACTGAATTGATTTAATTATAACTGTGCTTTAGAGAAATGGAGACTGGCCAAGATTCACTTTCTGACCAAAGTGAAATGGAGAAGTGAAGATGGTAGCGGTGACTTTGGTATTGCGGCTAATGACTATCACGTAATTGAGCTTCACCCTGAAAATGTCACTTTGGACGGATCTTCATCGGGATCAGAAAATTTGCGCATTCACTTGTCCCGCAAATCATCCGTTTCACACCCCAAGCTCAAAGTCGTTGTCCAGGATGGAGAAAAACGGGAAAATTGGATCCCACCAAACAATGACAAAACCAACTGCCACTTCATAGGTCACGTCACTTCCGCTTCCCCACAAAATGGAAAAGTAGAGGCCAAAGATAAGCAAGACTCTGATAGCAACGGCAGCGGACTGGCGGTGCTCTCTGCTTGTGATCCTAATAACGGTTTTGTAAGACGAATAACATTCCTGTAAAATTAGGGTCAGAAGGTCGCAAGGTAAAACTATTTGAATTTGCACTTGTTACAGAGTGGGTTAGTCATTATGGAGGATGGAAGACAGTTGTACATTGAACCTTACCAAGAAATACACACAAGAGCGAAACGAGAGGCGAATCCGTACACGAGAAGGGAGACTCTGGAGCACATTTTCCTACCACATTCTGAGCTCGCAGGTCACTTGGCAGCACACATTTCGGACGTCCTCCGTGTTCCACTGCCCCAGCTAGAGGAAGCTGCACGATTAGCTGCATTGGATGCAGAGGCACGACGCCATGGCAGCCTGAGGTATGTTTCTGGCGTCGCACAGCCTTCAGCCAGGGACTGGGATGATGACGATGACGCTTTTGAGATTCTCCAAGGAGAGAGTTCCATTCTGACGCCATTTTTCTACAATGGTGCTATGTTACCCTTCATTGGTCGACCTGACAGGTCAAAAGCGAACCCTACGAGGAAAGTGACAAGTCGAAAAGGACCCTCGAATGCACGAACAACTTTGTTGACGCCACTAGACACCACTACGACTTCAGTGTCATCGTCAACATCAGTGTCCTCGTTGACTTCATCCACTTCCGTTGCTTCTGGATCCATCGAAAACAGCCCGCCCACGACTAAGCCGCAGCCGAGAGTTGTTGAAATCGCAGTTTTCACTGATGAGGAATTATTTAACAAAATGAAGTTGAAGATGACCCTTGACACGACCACTCAGTTGAAGGAGTACGCTACCGCGATGGTTAACATGATGGATGTGATGTATCAGCACTCGTCACTCGGAGTTCGCCTCCGCTTCAAACTAGTCTACCTCGAGGTCATGAAACGAAGACCGAATGGGCTCAAAACAAATGGAGGGCGTGCGAAAGCCTACCTTAGTTCGTTTTGTGATTATGCGGGAGAGAAAAACGCGAACAGTGCTCAGTGGGACCACGCCCTTCTCCTGACCGGGGTTGACCTCCACGAGGGAGGTGTGAAAACCACGGCAGGTCTCGCTTGGGCTGGGACAATGTGTTTCCGCTATTACTCATGTTCCATCAGCGAAGGTCTAAATTTCGCCTCGGCTTACATCACGACACACGAAATTGGGCACAGTCTGGGAATGGAGCATGACGGCGTGGGAATTAGCGAGTCGTGCAACTCCACAATGTATATTATGTCGCCTACCACGGGGCCAGGGAAGGTGACGTGGTCAAAATGCTCTTCGAGCAATTTGCAAGATTTTATTAAATATGGCACTTCCGAGCTGAGGGGAAAGTCGAGGTCAAGTAACATGATTTCTAGGCCGATCTGCCTGGAAGAAATGGTGTCCTCTAGGAATAAAAAGAGTTTCGAGCTGAAACCTATTGAGGCCGAGAATGATCTGAAACTTCCCGGAGAAAAGTATGACGCCAACTTCCAGTGTTCCCTTGGAATGGGTAGTTTTTTCAAGCCGCATTTTGAGAGACACAAAGCGCCGTTTGATAATATCTGCTGGATTCTCTACTGTGGCAATGGTACCCATGCCATATCCACACACCCCGCTTTGGAAGGAACGCCTTGTGACAGAAAAAAGGTTTTTTTTAAATCAATATCTTCTAAAATTAATGAAATACTTTTACTATTCAGCAATTAATGACGGTTTTAATTGAACGGTGTTCTTTATTTTTCTCAAAACAGTATTGTCGAGCGGGACAATGTGTCAAGCGACCAGAAGTGACGTGACGTTACAATTCACCAATTAAAATGTATATTAACATCAATTAGCGCGAACTAATGATACATAATCGTGTACAATTTATCCTTCAAGACTGCACAATCACTAGCAATTAAGGAATCAACTAATTATTGTATATGATCAACGCAATGTACACACACTTTTGTTTGGGTTTTATAGACAGCTTTTCGTAGGGCAATTAAAAACCGGTGTCTTTTTTAAATGTGTGTTAAATGGTTACCTTATCAGTTGATAATGATAAGTGAGCTAAATGCGTTAAGCGATGAAGCTTCTTCTGTCAGCTATTAACTATCTACCCTCGTACTTTAAGTTTTACACTAAAACGTTCACTTTTGTTAAATATTGTTTTTGTTATAATGCTTGCATAGTTAATTAAAGTTAATAAATATTTAAGTTGACAATTGCTTAACTTTAATGACGTCATTGAGTCAAACGTACTGAGTGCGTAAATAAAATACGAGATTGTTCTCAAATAATCACATCATGGCTACTTAACAATTGAGACAATTTATATAAGTTAATTGCTAAACTTAACTAACATGATTTTAGCAGACCCATTATTTCTTTGTTACATAAAACAGCAATTTCAAATTCCAGTTCAGCTAGCTGTTAGTTGATTTGTGAATGTTGAACAATTTCGGAATGTAAAGTTTCATGATTATGATTGTATTAAGACCACGTAATTTGTGTTGTGCTAGCTAATGAGTGGTTGCGTTAACTAACTCAACTAGATTAATATTTAATTTGAAGCCATCATATCATACGAGAACAATGAACAATGACGTTTTTGTTTATCACCAGCTTTTGAGTACAATAATGAATGAACAAGTCGTGTGGACAAGGAAATGGATATCTCCGTTAATAAGTGAGAGTATTGAACAATTTTTCGGCCTGCCTAATGTAATTGATTATTTCTAAAGATTTTATCAGTCACGAATTAGACTGGACTAATTTTTTATTAACTTTTTAACTCTTTAACCTTTTGGACTACCATTCTTTTAAAACCCAGATTTGGTTGCGAGTTAGTTGAGAAAGAAATTATTTCTTGGAGACGCATTCCCTTATGTAGGTCATCACATCATTGGCTAACGCTGTTTGCCCTGTCGTCTTCCGAGCCCGGAAGTTGCCACTTTCCGTTAAAAAGCGTAAGCAGGGTTGAATCGAACGACTGAACGATAACTCATGTTCGGTCGTGCCAGACAATTCCTCCCGCAATCTATTGTCGTCGTTGCTCGTAGAGGACAAATCTGGAATTTCAAAAAAATGTATAGAAGATTCATTCTACGTAATCATGATAATTAAAAGGCATTTCAAAATTAGAACTGACCACAGGAAGCATTTTTGTTTCCCAGATTTTTGTAGATAGTTTGAAGCTCTCGGTAAGTGAACAAAAGAGGATCTGTCGTCAGGCCGAACACATCAAAGTCGACCACGTAGATTTCTCCATTTGGATGGCAAATGATGTCCATGACATCTGTATTTAAACACACGATTTTGCAACATAATTCAGTTTGCTCATTTACTTTGTATTTAAATGTATTTGCTTACAATAATCTCTTGGAAAGGTGTTTTGAATGTGTTTGAGAAAAAAATTCTGAATGTTGAGAAGAAGTTTATCTTTCCTTTTCACAATGGATGCGTGGCAAGTGTCCAAGTCGCGTTGGCAGATCGCTGTGAATGTAATAAAGACAGTTTCAGGATTGGTTATTTCTAATAAGCGCTTGCATTGATTGAGAAATTCAAAATTACCCGTAAGTTGATTATTAATTATGAAACAGCGAAACTCCATTTCCGGTCCCCACGAGTCATTCCATTCTTTGAGAACCAGAAAATATGGGGATGTGGAGGTTCCGCGTGCACTGGAAGTTCGACATGATGCACTGGGGTCAGCAGAATTTTCCTGAGAGCAATCCTATTGTATTAGAGATTTGGAAAATTACATATATAACAAAAGCTTATCTTTACGAAACTTCCTAAAGTTATTTATAAATGAGATAATGAATGACTAACTTTATACGGATCTTCCAAAACTTGAGATACAATATCGGACGTTTTCAGAAGTAAATAGATATCACCGGGATTGTAGCATTTCAGAGATCGATTGAAGCCTATCCATGTAGCGTCCTTTTAAAAATATCCAAGTTAAAATTAAAATGCTTAAACAATACTTTATTTAATAAATAAAATTATATTAATGATGAACTAATTACTTTGGGTGACTTGCGATTAATCTTGGGCAAGACAGCACCGCCCAGCTCCTTGATACTCTTATCAAGGAGCGAATCAAACTCATGGAACTTCTCCACTTCCATCATCTTCCTGTTCCGTGGTGCTCCCCGTCCATCAATGTCTTCATCATCCGAGCTGGAACTCGAGTTCTGACGCTCCCACACATGGCCTCTATCACTACCACCTCCTTCGTCATACTCTTCCTCTTCTTCGTCATCCTCCACAGATCTCCCATGACGCCTTCGTCTACCCCTTACAGCAGGAGATCCCTCCGGCTGCCTTCCAATTCTCTGAAGAAACTCTGATGGTATAGAAGGCGGTTCTTCGGTGTCAGAGATTGACGCCCATGACACGTCATCATCCTCAGCGTTGCCATCCTTCCCTGCCCCAGAATTGAGATGTGCCGTTGTATGAGTATTCTGCGGCATCACCATCCCATCCGACTTCAAATACTTTAGCACTTGAGGGGGCACTGGAAGGAAAACCGTTTTAGGACAGAGGTGCTTGAAGCCATCATGCCAACTCGTGCCAGTCACCGCGTCAATGTCGCCCTTCGAGAAGGTGTAAATGGAACAGAAATCAGGTAGAATCTCTTCTTCCTCTTCAAGTCCGGACGATAATGATGACATGGTGAACATAAAAAGTGATTTTAACAAATTAGTTAATTTTAATTTTAATAGTAACTCTAAAATCTCCCTATTAAAAGATTGTCACTTTGAAGGAATGAAAGTTTCAGGAAATAAACGGAAGTGAAAGTGGACGTGGACATGGACTTGTCTCGTAATCCGTCTCTCATCTGCTCCAATCCTTCCCGTTGTTTTCATCATCTCAACGCACTCATCTCCCAGCTACCATTAAAATATTTCACCAGTCTCACCTTGCTCCGTTTCATTGGCGCCAGGTTCAAAGCACATGAAAAAATTTAGAGACTGCCTGGAGGCTCTTGTCACTTGTGTTGTGTTGTGAGAATTCTTAGCCAGCCAGTCTCTCTCTTCTGCTTGACTTGACAGTTCCAGTTGAACAGTTCCAGTTCCGAGTTGACACACGACCGACTTGATTGAGTTAACTTTTACAAAACATTCGAGTGTCAGGTAATGGTAAATTTAATTTAATTGCGTACACCACTTCCTCAGTGATTTACTCTTTTAATAAGTGTTCAAATTCAAATTTTTACAACAGCAAACTTATGAATTAAGTGAGACTGGTTTAAAGGTTTAGTTAACAATTGAAATGACAGTGACAGGCGTTTTAGTTAGCTATTTTGTGAATCACTGAAAAAGTTAATTTTTTCATTTTATTATACTATACTTCCAACGTTAAGTGTATTATGGCAATTTAATAGAATTATTTTTTTGTTGCATTTTGTCACTTGTGTGTTTATAGAACAAGAGAATGGCGTCACTTCACAATATAAGACAGCAGCGGTTATCGGAGGACTCAACTTCCAACAGTGAGTCTTCCGGGGATTCCGAGGAGAGGGGAACCGATGACTCTGGAAGGACGAATGAATCTACTGAAGTAGACCTCGACGATCCGAAAACTTGGCCTAAGGACGAGGAGGGATTCATGAAATGTCTCATGCAATGCCCGGAGATTGCGGGGCGATACACAGACAAGGATCCAGCATATGCTAATGACCAGGAGATTACGACGCCACCGATTCTGCTTGAGGTCGGGGAAAAGGGAGATAATAATTTAAAAAATTGCGAAAAGCTTGACCTGCACTGCATCGTATTTGCCTATTAGGAATGGATGACCTCTATCGAATGATGTTAATGGTGTGACAAGTGTGACTTTGGGCGTGGTGGCCCAAGTCTCATTCTTTCGAGGTCATCGAGTTCTACCGGTAAATGTGCGAACTAGTGCGAAGGTCTCCCAAATTCCTATCTCTCTTCCTCCAGACCTCAGCAAAAGTTGTTTTTAGTATAATCCACGGAATTGCCGAAGAGGAGGAGGAGGAGGACAATTTCAACAGTATCGGCAGGACAATCGTGGGTATCGTGGACAGGGTCAACGATACGGAGGACATCAACAGCAATATAGCCATCCTGCGCCCAGTCATCCATATCACAACCAAAACCGAAACTGGCAAGGAAATCAGAATCGGAATCGAAACTACAGTCAGAATCAGCATTATCAGCGAGGTAATCGAGATCGTGAGGAGTTTTCTCGGGGAGGAGGGTCATCGGGACAGTATCGTTATCAGCAGCGTGATCAACCTGAGCAGCAACAGCAGCATCAGTACTCACCGCATGGCAGCCGAGGCGTAGGTCAATATCGACAGAACGAAGTGCAGGAGCAGCAGCAAAACTATCGTGATCAGAAACGGCGGCACGAATCCACGGAGGATGAGGAGGAGTCGCAACGGAAAATGTCACGCTCAAGCAATCCTCACAATAGCTTCGCGAATTCTGCTGCTGCACAGCAGTACCAATCAAGACTGACTGATTCCGACGATGATTAAGCAATAATATTTACATTAAAAGTCAAGTTTTAACCTTAGAAAATTAAAATTAATAATTAGGAAAGAGTAAAAAAACTCTCTTAAAATGATTGTTTGTTAGTTACTTCACATTATGTTAGTATTTTACTGGTTTAAATTTTTATTGTGTAATTATTAAAATCTATCTGAATGATGGACTTTCCATTAGAAATTTCAAAAATTGCACTTTTCTTCCAAAAGATGATATTTAAAAAATTATATCGTGGCATGTTTTAAACAATTTAATGGCTGGCTCCGACTTTTTATGAGAAGGTTTTAATGTTTTATGATATATAATGCAGTCATGTCAATAATTTTTAAACGAGTGAGTAAATGTTCCAAATTGATTTATTTATTACATATTGATTTTTAATTAACGGTTTAAACGAGTTACCATCAAATCTTCTTAAAATACAAACTTAGTGCAGATTGCATAATTATTATTTTGTATTTTATATACACAACACATACCAATATTATGGATACCAGCTTGGCTTTTCATTTACAAATTACAATGCTGCACAAAGTCTTTTCAGGCGAAGGGTGAAAGGACTGGAACTGGAAGTTTTTAACAGCATAATACTTTTTGTTTTGCTCCACATACAACATACTCACATCATAATTAACTTATTCATTGCAATTTGGTTCTCGTGTTTGCAGTAATAAAAGTAAACACATTTTTGACGGACTTGAATAATATTTAGCCATATAACCTGTAGCTAGCAAGCAATGTTACCATATCTTAAGTTTAGCGTCTTCGATCGACATACTCCCATATTTGACCTGTGAGCCATTCCACGCCTTCTTGAAGACCTTCGCCAGTGATCGCGTTCGAAGCACAGATGTGCCACGGTTTGTTAGATATCCTATCTAACCCCAACGCGGCTGAGATTTTCACCGCAGACATTGCTTCCTTCACATCCATTTTATTTGCGAAAAACAAAACGGGAATTCGTCGGTTGGCTATGTCTGGATGCTGAAGTAAAGTGTCCAGCTCGTCTTTCGCAACGACAAAACGGAGTCTGCAAATAAGTAAAAAATGTAGTTAGTCGTTACTCGTTACTACTCATATTAAAATTCTCAAATGATCGAGTTTTTCTCTTAAATTTGTACTTACTTGTCACTGCTGTCTATCACAAAAATGATCCCTTGGCAATCTCTGTAGTAGTGCTCCCACAGACTTCGATACCTTCCTTGACCCGACATGTCAAACGCTGTGAATCCTACATTTTTATCTGTTTACAAGTATAAGTTACACAAAACGAATAGACTAATTATTACGCTGCTATATTTTGAATGCTTTCTTAGCAAATATTTTTCAAAATTCAAATTGAGTTATCAAAAAAACTAACTTTGGAATTTTTCAACATTAAATCCTATAGTGGGCACGATCTCCGATGACTTTGTCTCCTCGGATTTGAAGTGATTCAGCAGCGTGGATTTTCCGCTGTTGTCCAAGCCCACCACGAGAACGTTCACTTCTCTTCTGCGGAGACCCAGCAGTCCAGCCAGTTTCTCGAATATTCCCATTTTGAAACTAAATTCCTAGTGGTTGCTAAACACTATCCCTTTAATAGTATATTCATTATAGCTAAAAGGCTTAAATACACGCTTTAATTAATTTACTCCAAATGTCACATCTCTTTCTTTATTTAACCTGCCGACGTTTGCATTTTGCTAATTGCATTGCATATAAACCGAAAATTTAAAGGTCACATTAAACCTCATTTTTTATTGTCTGTTTACAATAAGTGAATGAATACCGTTTTCCAAACATTGGAGAGTAAACGTGGCGAATTGTCTGGCTGAGGCTCTGCATGACATTTTGCCATGGTAACAGGAAATGACAAACATGGCCCAGCGAAAGCTCAGTGCAGTGTAAGCCGTTTTTCTCCAGTGTTAGCCGTGGATAGCACGATGAGAAAACTCCACGGATCGTTATCAAATTGAATGAAATATGAAATGAGTACAAAGTTGCATTGAAATGGAATTAATAATTCCTTTATTTGATGGATGTCATGATACGGAGTTTCACGAAACATGTATCCAATTAAGCACAGGACGGGAAGGTCATGTTCAATTACTATAATAATACACAGACTATTTATTTTCAAATTTCCAATTCCAAATCATTTTTCTCTTTTAACAGCTTTCACTCCTTTCTATAGATACTGACACTATGAAGTTTGTATAAAATACATATATTTTATCAGAAGATAAATACAATCATACATAGCTCCAGACGCTAATGCTAAATATCCTTGTTATATCATGAACTCTGTTAAAATGTTACATTATACAGGACATTTCTAGAATAAATAAATTACAGTTACCAGCTACAAATTAATTGGAATCTGAATCATAAATATAGATTTCTGCATAGTGTGATTTCAGGACTAAAACACTGTTAAATTCCTGTGGTTCGCAGAAGATACTTAATTACAAGTCAAATTATTTTAATGTGAGGCAAAAAAGTGATGTTTCACGGGTTTACAATGAGAACTTGTTTATAATTTTTTTTGACCTGCAACTTGATGATGATGCGTGTGATGTGATGAATTTAATGGCAATTTAAATAATTTATAAAATTTTGAAACTAAAGACGCGGAAAAAAATGTGGAATCAAAAATGATTAAAATTGGTACTTTTAAGATGCTGCCCGATGCGAAGTTTACGAAAAAAATAATGGTGGTCTTTAATGGAAGCGTGGGGCCCTCTTCTATAACGTTCGCTGTTCATTTTGAATACAGGACTTTGAAGAGTCACTGATACATTCCCAGCTATCCGTCTCCCTTTTCTTCCAAAGGCTCACCTAAACAGAAACCGTTCATAGAAAATGAGTTCGATAATTCCATTCGATGCGTTTCAATATCTTGTGATCATTCAAGCTAACGATTAGCTTACCTGATTGTCACCACCAGAGACGGCGAGCACGTCTCCAACAAAGTTCCAGCTTACGTGCCAAACGACGTCATCGAACACATGAAGAGTCTCAGGAGTCCAGCTAATGCCGTCGCTTTCTTTGTTCGTCCAAATAATCACCCTGCGGTCCTGAGATGACGAAGCAATCTTCATCTTTGTCAGACCTGCAGCAGGAGACCAAGCGACGTCGCGAACCCAATCCGAGTGTCCTTCAAGCTTTACCTCTTCGACCCATTGATCATTTTCTTCTCTGTAAAGGAAACAAAAATTATTAGTTACTACGACAGTACGTCGATTAAAATTTAGTAAAGAATTGTACTTGGACTTACAATAAGCGCCAAATTTTTACGAGATTATCACACCCTCCAGATGCAAAGCGCTTTACGGGCTGTACATCACTTGTCTTATCAAAGGATGGAGCTTGTGCAGGGGCCCAGGTCACAGCGTTGCATCCAAGCTGTACAATTTAAATCGATTAATTCAATAAATTGGTCAACTGGTTAGTGTAATTGTTAGATTACTAGATTGTTAATGAATAGTCAATAAGTACCGTGTGCGCATTTGGAATTTTATAAGAAACCCAGCGGTCGTTGACCCAAGACAAGACGCTGATGCTGCTATCCGAGCTTCCACAAGCTAACATGAGACCCCATTCGGGTGGAGCCCAGCAAACGCTGTTGACGGAAGAATCGTGACCTTCGTAGACAAACGACTGCTCCCATTTCACTACCTTCTTCCCATCAGGCTTGATCTCTGTGGTTTCTTTCCAAATAATCACTTTGCGATCGTAAGAACATGACGCAAGCAAAGTGTCGTAACGGGGATGGGCCCAAGCCACTTGCCAAACCTAAAAATATCAACATGTGGCTTTTTACAGAGTTACAGAATTGACACAGTTACAGAATTTTACAGAATTGTACAAACAAGGCGGAAAGTGTATAAAAACTAACCGGTCCTTCATGGCCTTTTAATTCGGCTACGAATGTCTGCGAGCCGTGATTTATATTCACATCAAAGACACGTACGGTTTTATCACAAGAGCAAGTGGCTAACTTCGTTCCCAGAAAGTCCATCTGAGCATCGTGCTAGAATCAGAGAGAATTATTTTCTTCAAATTCTAGCTTCAATATCAAATATAAAATCATCTCTCCATTGCAACTTACGATCATATCCTCGTGGCCAGTGTCCACAGTAGCGACGTTAAAAGATGTCGAAGAAGACATTCCGATGGATTTAGTAACGGATAAATACAGTGTCAATGTTTGGTCCTACAAAGTGGAGATCACAAAAATTAGTTTACCAAAGCAAGTTAGAAAAATATAATTCTGTGACAATTAATCTAGGTAAAATGTAAAAGGAATAGAACTGGTGATTTTTTAAACCATTTACTTTACTAAACTATATACTATCTAGAATCCAATAGCTCAAATCCAAGTTAAATTAAATAGAGTTACTGAATCCAAAATTGGAAAAGTTAAAGTTAGTTCTTAGTTCAAATTTGAAAAAAAATAAAAGAAAGTATTAATATACAAAGCCTTAGCATTTAAGCAATTTAAGCCCGAAAATATTCCCTTAATTGAATTCCAGTCTCCCAATCGCAAAAATGATACGATAAAAAATAAACAAACAAAACAGTAAGTAACCAACGGGGAAAGAGGCAACAGAATCCACCAGCTGAATTCTTTCTTCCATTGACCGTTGAGACGGGCGGCGGTTGACGTTGAACGGACCCGCTGTTGGACACAAATCGGAATGATGTCGGATACACAGTTCCTGGGAATAGTGGGCGTTGTGGAAATCGCGTGGCAACAATAAAATACTTAAAATCATAATAATCACAGAAAGACAAAGTAAGCAAACAACCAACGAAAAGGTAAATTTTGAATTCTTGGCAAAAATTATGAAATAACACAGCAGCAGAACAAACATTCAAAAACGACAATCACTAACCATTCCTTGAATGAATGATTATTGCTATTTAAGTTATTATTAATTATTGAAAACGAGCAACAGAATCAAGGAACACACGAGACATTTTTTACTATAAATTATTTCATGCACCCGCAGTCAGAGCATGCAATTAGCAACAAGATCTCGTTTTGCTTGCGTCACCTAAAAATTAATCTAGGGATCCAATCTTTCTCACAATCAAACAGCGCAGCGATAAATTACTGCGGCATCAACAAAAAGAAAGTAGTTGCCAAATATATTTTCTGTCTTCAGCATTTTCCGGTCCTCGTAAATTATAAAATGAGCCTGTTGTTCTAGAAATTTAATTAATTTGACAAAAAATAAAACCTAGCACACAAAAATGATTGCTTTGCTCCACAGCATCTGCTACAATTAATGCACTCCACATTTCTTTTATTTTATCACAGTACCCCAATAACTAAATAATGAATTAATTATAATAAGTCACGTCACTTACTTTCAAGAATCTCTCAATCCCTACCAGCTGTTATTGGCCCACCTGATGAAAAAATGTCAGCACAGGGACAGTGTGGAAATCTTCGGAAATGGAATCAATCACTAATCTGGAATAATCAGAAAGCGGTCAGCAGACGCTGCTGATCGCTCTGTAAATCCCAGCTGTGTCCCAATCTGATTAGATTGTTCGGTCGGGGTATAGCAATGTGTCCCCCTGAAAAATGTTCCTCTCGGGGAGATATTTTCACCTGCAAAAAATTCAAATCACAACACAACTAAAATAAAAATCTCTCTTCTTTCCCCTTCAATTCTTTATAACTCAATCCCTAACTGTCAAATCTAACTAACATTAATTGTAAATGTTATAAAAAAATTAATATGTCAATTAAAATACTCACTGATTTGATGGAGATGTTGAGCTGAGAGCGGAAACCGACAATAATGTCAGATGATGAAGTCAGTAAGACGGTGTGGCGACTTGCGTTGACATCCACATCGACTAGTTGACTAGCAACTTGAATGCGAAGAAATGTATCACTTTCGCTTGGAATACACGGACAGGATAGGCAGTGCGAAAATCCACGTAAGATTTGCCGTGCCTTGACATGACACTCACTCAGCGTCAGGCTGCTGAGAAAAGCTGGCTCAGTGAATACATAGACAAGATGGCACTATGTTGCAGTATGCAAAGGACTTGCTTGGCCGAACCAAGTGAAAATTGAGAGAAGAAAAACGGGTTCGCGCTGTCAGCCAAAGAGTTCTCATTATGCCCCGTTATTATTTGTCTCGTAGTAAAATGTTGTTTTGCTTTTGCTATGCGATTGCTTTGAAAATCATAAAATGAAATTCAATTATGCAAAAATTGTAACAGTTTCTAAATAAAAAGTTAACCAACTATAATTAAACTAATTATATTTCCTCACTAGCTAGAAAACAATGAGCATTCACAAATTATTCCACATTAAGCGCTCAAATCTTCTGCTGTCTGCGCTTGATTTTTTTTACAAAGACGCAGAAAAAAGTTTCTTTTTGTTTGACACTTTTGTTCATTTCTTGAAGAAAGCGTAGCCCTAGCAAAGCGCTAGCGAAGCTGTAGCCGTGAAGCCATTGTGAGTGGAATGGTTTCTTTTAACTTTTAGCTGCTCTCGCAGATTTTGTAGCTTGATTGCACCTGGTTCTGTTGTTGGTTGGTAGTGGAAGTGGAAGGGTATCTCTCACTATGAGAGTCTCTCAGACTGTGACGCCGCCGGAGCTGTGGAGGCACACTCGTGCCATCGGTGGCCCTTCTCGGAAACATTTACCCGCTCTCAGGTGACTGCCTCTCAAAAAGATGGAAATTAAAGTGAAACTGACTAAGAAGGAATCAAACAGAAAAAACGAACAAGGCAAGAGAAGAGTGGAGCCGAGTTGAGAGAAAGACTAAACCTGACCCTACACAACCACAACAACATCACACAAACATTACCAAAACACTGAGTCGAGTCAATCAGAAAACAAGCACAAAAGAGGAGAGAGAAAAAAATTCGCATCCTTTCATTTCAGTAATCGCGAGAGAGAGAAAAAAATTAGCTCGCAGAACTTTACTTTTTACTTAATGCGCTTACCTTTACCCGATCAATTCTACTCACGCAAAAAGTCCAACACTACTAAACTCCACTAATTGCGAGTTTTACTTAACTGAAGTAATGGGACAAGTTATCGTTTCGACTGTCGTCCAATTTTTCTCTCCTTTCTTAAAGAGTCCGGAATAATTATCCCAAACAGGGGAACATTTTTGATGTTGAGTGAAAATCAGCAAAACTGGCGCCTCAGATGGGAAGCGGCGTCTTATCCTCTGAATCTCGTCACTTTCTCGTGCTACTTTGAACACTGTGAGAATGTGACATGGCATTTATAATTTTCAGTGACAAGTTGACGACTGACTGTTTGTGAAATCAAAAGTGAGTCAATTTGAAAGTGAATTGTTGAAGGTGTCGCGAAAGTAAAAATTGGTTCAAAGTTGGGAGTTGTAATGAGTGAGGAGAACCGCCGGAAGACTCAACCTCTTTCTTTTCCTCAGAATGGAGTAGCGCTACTCCAGAGAGTGATTTTCCGTGTCCACAAAGACTTTTAAGAGACTGTGGAAAAAAGATTTTGACTTTGAGAGGCGAGCGGAGTGGAGTGAGAAGGAGGATGCCTTCTCACTTGCTAAAAAGTTCACCGGTGGACAACCCTCCACCGGTGGTAGTTCTCCCTCCCAACATTGTGGAGGTGGAGGTAGACGGCGTCACGATGCAGGTGGATGTCTACCAGGCGCTTGTATGTGTCATTAAGGTTAGCAACTAAAGATTTTCAGGGTGTACTTTTCATACTTTGTTTTAGTATTTTTGAGTTCATTTTTATTTTTTAATGACTTGTCTTGTTGCAGGAGGACGGGGCAGAAACTGAGTTGGGGGAAAGTGAAGATCTTTCGCAGAAGAATACTCCAGGAACCTCAGTTGACCCAGAGCAACTGTTGAGTCCAACGCCTGGGAAATCGCAGAGCGCTCGGAAGAGCAACAAATTATTTAGGAAAAGTATTCGCAAGTCTGAAGGCAAGAATGGGGACTTTGCAAAGACTCCAACGGGACGCAAGTACAAGCACCATTTCCAGGAGGTGAAAAAGTTACCGGAAGCCGTGTTCCGAGTCATGGAGGATTACAAGATGGACGATGCCCCACCGAGACCAAACAATGCGTACATTAGGTACATAGAGAGAACCCCGGAGGAGCTAGCGGAGATGGTGGAGTACGACTTGGATGAGTTGGATGTCAGCTGGCTGCAGGATCAGAATCGAATTCGACTGAAGGAAGGCCTCCCAGAGGTGCATCAGGATGTGATGGAACTGCTAATGGATAGACTGGAGAAGGAAAGCTACTTCCAAATGCAGAGCTCGGGAATGGAACAGGGTCCTATTATTGATGACGACGCAGTGTGCTGCATCTGCATGGATGGCGAGTGCCAGAACGCGAACGCCATTCTCTTCTGTGACATGTGCAACTTAGCCGTGCACCAGGTAAAACTTAATCATTTATTAATCATAAGAAAAAAAACTGTAATTTTACAACTTACTATTCATATTTTTCTGTGTTTGGTGTGTTTGTTGCACCAGGAGTGCTACGGCGTTCCATACATTCCCGAAGGTCAATGGTTGTGTCGCCGATGTTTACTTAGCCCCTCCATTGCCGTTGACTGCATTCTCTGTCCGAACAAAGGAGGCGCCTTCAAAGAGACTGAGTGCAAACGCTGGGCCCATGTTGTTTGGTATGTTTTATATTTTAATATTTTTGTTTACGGGTTTAATTTATTAATTATAAAGGGGATGCAGTTTTTACTATTTTTATATTTTCAAATTCCCAGCGCAATTTGGATCCCTGAAGTTTGTTTTGCTAACGCTGTATTTCTGGAACCCGTTGACAACATCAAGAGCATCCCTGCAGCGCGATGGAGGCTTTGCTGCTTCATCTGTAAACAGAAAGGCGTCGGAGCCTGCATTCAATGCTACAAGTCAAATTGTTACACGGGTTTGTTGCGCAAATTCTACAAAGAACTCATTTTCAAATTTTCAATTTAGTCTAATTTTCATTCATGCAACTTATACACACAATCAATTTTTATTACAGCGTTCCATGTCACATGTGCCCTTCAGGCCGGTTTGTGCATGCGAATGGAAACCGTTCGCTTAGCGTCAGCACCTGGAGTTACTGTTAAAAAGACTGCTTATTGTGACACACATGCACCACCTGACTTCATTGCGGTAATTGTTTAGCAAGAAATGTCATATTTTTTATATCTATCTATGTCTATTCTACAACGTCACCGCACCGTAACGAAAATTAATTAATGTTTTAATTTTAATTAATTAATCAATTAATATTTACGTAGGAGCGGGACAGCGGATCGGAAACGGCTCGGCAAAAGCTGAAGCAGATCCGAAAAATGTTGGCCGAGAAAAGGTGTGCGCCGCCCGTCGTCTCAGTGCCAACAATTCCTCCTGAACAAATCGCGCAAATATCGAGCTCAGTGAATTTTACGAAGAAGAGCGTGTTCATGAAAAAGTTGATGGCGTACTGGAAGTTGAAAAGAATGCAGAGAAATGGAGTGCCGCTTCTAAGAAGGCTCCAAGTCGCATCGAGTGTTGGTTCAAAATCTAGTCGTAAATATGATGCATCACAGGTAAAACGGCTCTCCAAGGATTCCGCATAGATTATTGCCAAACTCTGATGTAAGCATTTTATTGTAAATGTCCATGTTTAATTTATTCTCAGAACGAAGTCAACTCGGAGAATTATGCCGAAATCATGCGCATTCGCCAAGACTTGGAGAAAGGTCGGCTGTTGTGCGAACTGACGAGAAAGCGGGAGAAAATCAAGCGCGAGGTTATCAACGCCAGAATCCAAGTGTGGGATATGCGCATCCAGCCTTTCAACTATTTTCTGTCGAGCGTTGTCGATGATCTCTGCTCGAAAGACTCACAATCCATTTTTACCCAACCCGTTGACCCCGAGCATGTTCCTGACTACCCGAGTGTTGTAAAGAATCCCATGGATTTGTCCACGATGCAACGGAAGATTTTTGAATTTGCTTATGATACCATTGATGACCTTCAAGCGGATTTCCAGCTGATGATCAACAATTGTAAATTGTACAATTCCAAAGATACGGTGTTTTACCGAGCAGCAAATAAAATGCAGGAGCTCGGCGGAATCGTTTTCAGAGAAGCAAAGCGTGCCTACGAAAGAATCGGCTTTAAGGGTGGCGTCCACACCAAAATACCTCCACCTCAGTACTCTGCTATCTCAGCGCCGATTGACGAAGCGGAGCTGCAGACAGAGATTGAAAACGTAATTGAAGACAAGGAGCGGAATTCGTTGAAATATGAAGAACACCTACACGTTTTGGAGGAAACCATAGACAAATGTCTACTGATCACTCATCCGGCGTCACGAAAGAAAAAGTTCCTCCGCGTTAAGAGGGAAATTTACAAGCTGAAGAAACTAAATTGTTTGATAGAAGAAGGTGCTAGCGGAAGTGGACTTGGCGGAGACCAAAGCAGCATGGATGAGGATGAGGTGGCAGCTTCTCCTTTTGACGTGGAAAGCAGTGACGCCGCAGAGGAGGGAAGGGAGGCGCTTGGTGCAGGTGCTAGAACTCCAAGACATCTTACCAGTATTCGAACAAGACTTAGATCAACCGATGCGGAACGCTCAGCCCGTTTACAGCAGAGCACTAAAGTGTCCCCGACATCGTCAAGAGTGTTGAGACGAATTTCGAAATCCTCCGACACTCTTCCAACTCCAGTTCCACCTGGCGAAACAATTCCTGCTGTGAGTCGATTTCCGTCCCCACCACAACCGTTGCCTCCGCCCCCACCAACTGCTTTCATTCTATCCTCACCAAACACCTCGCGCTTAAAACATTCGGAAATGGGTCTGCCAGTCGGTTTCAAACGTGGACAAGGGGTGAAGTTTCCGACTCAGAGAGGAAGGCGAGCCAGATTAAGAAGCTCTTCTCGAACATCGCCTTCACCTCAGAGGAAACTTTCAACCTCCCCACGGCTTCAGAGAGGAGGTGCACACCGCGGTGGTCGCGGCAGAGGAAGAAGGAATTTGAGGAAGCCCTTAAGACGGAGCGGGCGGGTAGCCGAACAGCAGCAGTTGTTGGCGCAAGCCGCTCAAGTGCCCAGTGTAAATCCATCCGCGAAAGAGGAAGACCTTCTCAGGGAAGGTGCACCTAGTCGTCAAGTGAGTCCCACCAGAAGCCGAGAATTACCAAAGATGACAACATCTCAACGCAGAACTGGAAGTCGACACGCCAGTCCCACTCAAGTTGCTCCGCCACGAATATCCTCAAGCCGTACTACAAGCCCCATCGGATCTCTCAATAAATCTCAAAGGTCCACCCGGCAGCACAGTCCCGTTGCTCCGGCCTCAACTCCTATTCCAATTACTTGGGTTACCGATCTAGTTTCTTCACCCAGACCAAATCCTGTTAGAACTCTGCCGAAACGACAGGCCAGCCCCACTTCCAGTATTGGGGGTAAAAGTCAGCAGGTGAGGCTTGTGAATCCCGGTGCTGGTTCACCAGTACGACAAAATCCTGTTAGAGCGAAGGCACCGCCCAGTCCAATTCTTGGCTCGCCTCTGAAACCCCATCAAATGGTTCCTCGTTCAATACAAGTAGAAAAAAGGCAGCAGCAGCAGCAGAGTGGTAACCAGGTGGCCCCTCCGAAAACTAGACCGACCAGGGATCGTTTGGTGAAGTCTGGGAACAACAGCAGTCCCATAGTGCTCAGGACTGCTGCTGGAACTACCAGCCCAAAAAGTATGGAAGCCGCGGCGAAATCTATCGTGTGCGAGGAAAGGATTTTACCTCGACGACAACAAGTGACCGCCAACAATGTGAAGGCTACCGGTCCTGGCCAAGTTTCAGGGACCACTGGAAAACTTAGAAGGGTGCAGGCGCTGCGAAGCGATGAATTAATTAACGAAGGTCAGGATGGTGCTCTTCCTCCACAAAATGTTCCTCAACATGGTGCTCCAAGTCGTGTGTTAAGACGGAACTCAAGTGGGAAAAGAATGACCTCCCCCGTTCAGAATCTACACACGGAAACTCAACCTGTACTGCGAAAATCACCTGAAGGTCGAAAAATCAAGGGCCCTGCGGCTGCGGTTGGACGTAGAAAAAAGGGCGTTAATGCGACCGGAGGTGTTAATGGACCGTTGGAGGGAGAAAGTGGGACTGGGGATTTGCGGCATACTAAGCAGCTCGTAATTCCTGCTACAAATGGACTGATTTCTGGACTGGGAGACTCAGCCGCGACGTCTCCCAGACACTTGGTGGGTTCCATGTCTCCTGGGAAGAAGAGGCCGAAACGAAGTGCTGCTGCAGTGGCTGCTGCTTCAAGTGGTCATTCTGGAGTGTACCATAATAACAGCTTGGTGAGTGGAGGATCACCCTCTCACATGAGGAAAGCAGACAGCTTTTCGGTGTACAGAAGTGGAGGCGACCATGAGATCAATTCGTATTCTGAGGGCGAGGATGAGGACGATGACGAGGCAGAGGAGGAGGAGGAAGAGGATGACGTGGAAGACGAAGAAGAGGATGACGAAGAGGAAGAAGAGGAGGAAGATGAGGAAAGCGTGAGCAAGCCGGTGACAGCGAGCGAGGAGGAGGAGGATGATGACGATGACGAAGAGGAGGATGAGGATAACAAGGCGAAGGCGGATGAGCCTGAGGAGGAAGCGGAGGAGGAGGGTAACTCTGAGGAGGATGAAGCAGGCAGCTCTGAGGAGGAAGCTCCAGACGCTGGTGCAAACGAAGGCGGCGATTCCTCTGCTTCAGATAACAGCTCTTCCGACTCGGATTCGTCCTCGTCCAGTTCTTCGTTGTCATCAAGTACCTCGAATGTTTCAAGTATCTCGAAGGCGAGTAGCTCCTCTTCGATGACCACACCGAAGCACTTTCACCATGTCAAATTGATGAAGCACAAGAAAAAGATGAGAAGACTCAGTGCAAGCCAAAGGCTGCAACATCGACAACATCAGAATATCCTACCGCCTCAGCAATCGCCTCATCGCACGGTTCGTCCACAAGTGGCCAGTCCAAACGCGAATAATAATAATAATAACAATAACAATAGTGTAAGCAACAACAATAACGTTCAGAACAACAATAACACGATTCACTGTAGTAATAAGGAGAAAGATAAAGGGTTTCAGAGGGGGAATCATGCGAGTAGCTTGAGTGACGTCAGTGACAGCAGCAGCAGCACTAGCAGCATTCTTGGAACAGTCTAATAATTAGACTCTAATTAATTTTTAATGCAGGAAACTGAAATATTATCGCTGTTTTACTTTTTACTTGATTTTGTTTGTGCCAAAATGAGTTCAGGTAAGTAGAGGAATTGTTAATAGAAATTAGTTGAAATTCGCTGATTATTCTTGTTTTTTCTTTTTTGAATTGATTAATTTATGTTTTTTAAATGTTGGACAGTATTTTGTAATTTGATGACTTTCGATAAATCTTTAATGTTGAATCTCCGCGAGCAACTAATTTCATTTTGCTGTCGGTACATTTGACATTTTAATTTTATACTTTTCCACGATCTCTTTTTTTATTAATTTGAATTTTCACCCGGACTTCAGCTAAATACTCAGTCACTTGCAATGAATTAGCGTTAAGATTTGGAAGAGGAGGGAAGCTACCAGGACATTTCGAGTGGAAATAAACAGGAAAGATAGCCTTATTATTTAGGGTAGGTTAACCTTTCCGATTTACTTTTCACGGTCCCTTCCGTTTGGGGATTCGAATTGTCTTATGTATTTTTACATTAAAGTGAAATTCAGATGGCACCACTTTAGCACATATTTAAAATGACCAAAAAGTTGTATTAAAATGGATTTATTAATTTTTACACAATATTATATTACCTCAGTAACGTTTTTTAACGCAAAAATAGAAAAGTTTGTATTTGAGGATGAAACTAATTTTTTTAAAGGAGTAACCGACGAAACCCATAAATGGTTATAAAACAGATATTTATAACGAACGAATTGATATATTTTGACTGTCATTTTTATATTTTGAATTTTATTGCCTGATTGAAATACCATTTTTAGTATTATATATGAGTTTCTGATAAAAATTGGTTAGTTATGAGATGATGCGTGATTTAAGATGGGTTAATATACCTAATTAATTCTTAATTCTCCACAGCCTACGTCACACAAAAGAAGAAATGTGGGCAGAAGCGGATGAATGTGAGAATATGTCACGTGATAAAAAATAAAACTTAATTACATTTCATTCTCATCACTTAAGTATATCACTAAAACCATTGATGACTTTAACGAAATGGTTATACAAAATACAGTATAAATGTACAATTAAGCTAATTGTAATTGTAATGGAACATATGATTAGATAAATACAGACAGAGTGTACAGAAATATTGTAAGCTGTCATTCGATTCGTACTGTTTGTTCTCATATAAAAGATGATTGGAATGATATTTACCTATTAAATATGTAAAATGTAAATTAAGAGAAGAAACAAGATTTTGTGTATTAAAGTTTGACGAGAAGCTGAAAATTAATTTAGGGAGAGAAAGAGAGAGAAAGTGTTAAGAGAAGGCTTTTGAAAAAGTCCTTTCACAAAGAAATGGACATTGTTTTTATACCCAAAGAACTACTATGATAATTTTTAGAATTAAACAGGATGGAATGAGATACGCTGCGATGAAATTTACTGTACGATTGAATGGGATACAAAATTAAATAAATAAATAAGAATTTAAAAAGCATAAAAGATGACAATCCTTTCTCAACAATTTGGAATTTTTATTATTCATATTCACTCATTATTCATCATTTTATTACATTAGTTACTTTAAAGCTGGTTGTTCATTTATTTTTTGGTATAGTATGACAAAATTATATAGAAAAACAACGAGTCTCCGTAAAAACTCTATTAAGTAAGAACTGGATAAATTCATACATAATTAATAATTTATTATACTTACTCTGGAGCTCATTAATTTCAAGTTCTTTATAAATATTGATAAATTATGATAATTTAATTGTAGTACATAAAAAAGCACGTTAAAAATCAGCATGACTTGATTGAGGGTCAGTTACATAAAGTTTATAAATCATTTGAAAAGGCTTTTCATTGTACGTAAATAACTATATTTAGACAAGGTACATATAAAACACCATAATTAAAATAAATTAAATTATTCTATATATTAACTCCCAAAAGTAACATTTGTAGGAAAATATAAAAAAGGATTGTTCTTAAAGCGATTATAACAGGTTTTGTAAACACGATTAAAACATTGAGGTGGTGATTCATAATCAATAATCAGTAATCATATCTAAGTGATTTTATTTAAAGCTATCGTCATATGTATTACTCATAATCATAATGATAGTTAGGTTTTGATTATTCATGATTCTTATAGCAATAAGAAAGTGATTAGAAGTGTATGTGAGAGAAGAGAGGCATGATTAATTTTGTCATAGTAGTCGTACTCACACTTCTAAACTAAATTTGCTGAGTACCTAGGAAGGTTTGTATTTTGTAGTTAAGTACGGAAAGTTTGTTTCAACCTGTTTCAATACATACTTTATTTTGGAATTTGATTTGGCTAGAGTTATGATTTGTTAAGAGTAGGTAATCTTCGTAGTTACATACTGACTGACCCAGAATCATCTTAGGCCAGATATCATGAGAAAGGAACACAGTGGCAAGAAAGTACTTTGGCGTTTCGTCTTCAATCTTTCTTTTCCCTTCTGTCCGAGTGAAGGAAGGGAAGAAAGGGCAGAGGGCAGCGGAAGGGGCTGTCGTCATTCAACGTCTTCTACCTCTAATTAATTATCCCTAGTTAATGTACTTATATTATATTAATACACATCGGGAATTCAAAGAATACTGTGAGAAACGTTTCTAGGTCATACGTACAGATCTAATACAGTCCACCATTTAATTAAATTTTGCTAACTAATGGTAAAAAAGTACAATCAAAAATGAGATTCACTGTTTCACAAAGATTTGTAGCAAGTTTGGTTGCTCATGTCTTGGAATGTTTTTTTCCGTTGGTTGCTCTAAGCTTTTTTACTTGGAAGAGACGAAAAGCAAAATCACTGGAGAATTATTTATTTGGAAGGAACGTACTCATAATGATGAACATACGGTGGATAAGTGAACGACTGGGAGACGAATAAATTTCCCTGTAACAGCAAAAGATAATTATGATTATAAATAATTACATAATTAAATATATCAGTGTGTGCAGTTAAGTTATGGTGAGAAATTACCTCGGAGTGTGGAAGAAGCTCGTGAATGGAACAACTGATATGAGAAAAGTCAGGTCGCTCATCCCTCGTCAGTTGCCAGCAGTGCGTTAGGATTTGGTAGAGCACATCCCCCATCATCTCGATCTGGATTGGTCTTCCGCCGCGGATCACATGTCGAGCGAGGTCCTCTGACCTCACATCGTGGTATGGAGTTCCTCCTGCAAAACACGTTTTAAAAGAATTGTGTTCATTGTCGCATTGAGTTATGTACACAACCTTATGAAAAGTTATTACTGACGAACCAAGTGCCGCAATTTCCCAAAAGAGCACCCCAAACGCCCAAATGTCGCAGGCGGATGTGCACCGATTCTGAAACTGCTCCACCGCCTTCCACCTCGACAAATCTTTTTCCTGTTGAACAACGAGAGACAAAATTGAATGGGTTGTCATCGTTAGCATTTATTTATTAGGAAAAACAGATTCATTTTTGTAAGTAAATACCCCATCCAAGGGATTATTCTTCAAAACGCCGAATCCTGTAAGTTTTGGCACAGTAATATCTCCTGTGATAAGCACATTTGTGGCAGCCAGGTTGCCATGTGAAATCTTGTAAGTGTTTAGGTGGAACATTCCCTCTGCCACGTTCATGGCACAAAGGAGAAGCTGGTAGGATGTGAACTGGGATTGATTCTGATTGTGATTGCTGCCCCTGGCTTGGAGCAGCAGGTGCTTCAGGGTGACCTTATTCACGGCGCCCTCAACGGCCAGGAAGATTTCCCCTCCAGTGTCCGTGAAGCCCTCCAACTTGACCACATTCTCGTGCTTGTCCAGTTTCACCAGATCGTCCAGCCACTTGATCAACTGCTCCACATCGTCAAGGTTGTCCATTGCACTCTTCTCGGACACCAATGTGACCAAGGTGAGAGGTGTTTTCGTGTTTCTCATCTGGCTCAAGTACACAGGTCCGCCGAATGCCCCATTAGCCACTACTCTAAGCACGGAATCTTCACTCTCCTCTGGACTCGCACCAGGCAGATCCAGCGATGTCCTTGGCAGGTACTGCACTGGCTTCAGCCGGTTCAAACACCGCGTCTTTACATCCTCATCGTGCACAAAACCGGCGTGCGTGTAAGCGCCGTTCTGGTGAGCGGCAATCACAGCTGCGTCTGCTAATCCCTGGAGGAAACTCGTCGAGAAGGTGAGGTCGGTTGAGGCCGTTGACGTTAATTGGTGACTGGTTTCACTCGGACTCGTCGTGTACTGCTGCAAAGGTCTGTTTATCGAGTTTCGCGTCCGTCGACGACGTTTAGGACGCTTCTGCATTTTCAGTGTGACGTAGAGAGCGATGCAGAGGAAGAGAATGCCACTGGAAATTCCAATGGATATCCAGAGAAACATGACCACGGCGGGACTGTCCTCTCCAATCACTTCAATCCGCTCGTTTGCACCGCCGTGAACGTGATCGGGGCTGTCGTCCACTCTTGTGAAGGCGTCTGCGTGCTGGCCGTGACTTGTTGTGGAGTAGGTGGATTCCGTGAAACCGTCCATCGAGGACACGATTCCCAGTGCGGGGTGCCAGTGTCCGTTGCTGGGCATAGGGCCGTTGTAGAAGCCATTGTAGTAACCACCGTTTCCAATGATGAAGTCGACGGGAAAATCTTCCGGTGAGAATTCGGCAACGGTGTAATAGGGGTAACCAACGGTCATGGATTCATTCCAGGTGATGAGGCGATCTTTATTGAAGAAGGGGGTTTGCGGCTCGTCAATTAGAACCAGGCGGTAAGCTGAAATGGGTCCTTTGGAGTTATGAGCTCGTTCCATGGTAATCCTCATTTGGCGTTTGTTGTGCCAAACAACGCGTGGTGCTTGGGGTTTGTCGGGTTGGCCAATTTTTGACCACATCACAGCGGCAACGGGATGACCCATTCCGGCTTCATTCGCTGCGGCAACTGTGACATTGTACTGGGTAGCGGGGGCGAGTCCGACTAAGTAGGTTTGGAGTTTCATGGAGGCTGACACCTCCCAGGTTTGAGGTGGTACTCTCTCATGGGCATAGGAGAACAGAGGCGTTGCACTAATCTTATAAGCAGAGAGTGGTCCATTCGTTGCCAGGGGTTTTCGCCAGGAGATTCGCAAAGCGTTTTCTGTTCGCTGAAGCAAAATGATTTGCTGCGGTGATGACGGCACCTTGAAGCCCGTGTCGTAGACAGTGAAAGCGCCTGCTGACCCACATCCTAAGATAGGCTCCCTGCTGCAGTTGGAACAGCGACCCATTCCGTACCTTCCGTAACTGCTGCCGCATAAGCAGTCCAGGCTCTTGTCCACCGAGGAGGTGGAGACTCCAGCGTAACGGAAGGAGTCCATGAAGCAAAGGGCGATGCAGTCTCTGGGACTGTCGGAGGAAAGGCGATCTGGTGAGTTGGGGGAATACCACAAATCCAGGTCGTCGTCCGACGATCGCGAGACGGTGCTCTCGTCTTCCCGAGATTGTGGTCCATCGTAAATGTTGCTGGTTAGAAAGGGTGGCAGTGCGGGTGGGGGCGGTGGTGGGGGCGTCGTGGTGGTGGTTGTTGACGTCGTTGATGTTGACGTTGACGTTGAAGTTTGGCTGATGTTGAGAAGGAAGGAAGGAATGGATGGCGTGGTGGAAGTGGTGGTTGGAAAATTGGAGGAGTTGGAGAGGTTAAGGAGGAAGCTAGGTATTGTCGACTCTGTCCGCGGTGGATCCGGCTGCGCAGGTGGCACTTTCTGAAAGCATCCTAGTTGCTCCACATTTAAAGCCTGGACTTTCAAACGAGGCGCCTGAGAAAGAAGAAATGTCAAAGTGAGTGTCCACGTCCAGGAGGGTGTCGAATTTCTCTTCTCCGTTTTCTTGGATGTAGAAGCTGCAAAGCCGTGACTGTGACTCGTGCAAGATGATTGCTCAGATCGTGACATTTTTTGTACTTTGTCTGCACATTCACTTTCATTCTCTGTTCAACTCACACTATTAGTCATGTCTAACGGACAATTAAATCTGACAATTTGTAATCATATACGACGTTAATGGAATCACTGCTTTACTGGCTGTGAACTGCTGCTGGTGTGGCACTTTCATTCTTAATAAATACATCTCGCCCCCTTCCTGCTTCATTTCACGTACCGACTGAGTCTATGTATTAAATACTTGAACACTTCCAGTTACTGACAACTTTCAACTAATGAACCGTTAAAATCTCAAAAATAAATATTTCTTACTCATCATCAGAGAGCACAGTTTCAACTTGGAACACACATCAAGTAAAAAAGTAACGCACACACCAAAATTCTTGACGAGACATTCAGCCACTCATGCAAACAAAGACTTCACACTTAATCACAGCGATGAGAGAAAATTATCATTGATGTTTATGTAATGACGATGGTGATGATGCTGAGAATTTTTGAGTTGCGTTGTTATTTGTTGCAGGTTGCAGCATAGCAGCAGTGGGACATAAAGAGAGTATTATGGGAAAATGGCAATTGTCAATTTTCTTCTCTTCCTTCATCGTCCTTTAGCCTTGTTAGCTTCACCTTTCCTTTCATTCTACATAAGAAGAATCTCTTCTCCAGCAGGAAGCGTTAGATTAGGTAATATTTTTGAGCAGGGAAAAAACGAGCTTTTGTTGAACAAGTTTTCACTTTCGCAGTTGGCAACTTCTTGCAAAAATACTCAGTTTATTTATGCCTTTTTGCTACTTGCTAGCTTGTAGCTGTTATTATTTTTATGACCAGGATCAGGAGGTTGCCTTGCAGGCAATTCGATTCCGAAGAGAGGATGATGAGGTTGATGATACCCAACTCGCATTCGCACTGCTCCGTGATGTACCATTGCATAACGAACAAACGGACTCTGTTACTCTGTCTAAAAAAGCAGCAGGGAAAAAGTTCGTTTCGGAGTTGAGTGAGAAAGAGGGAGCAGTGAGCAAAAAAAAAGCTGCTTGCTTCAAAGTCAAAATGGCTTTGTGCTGGGGAATTGCGAAAGTGTGAAAATGTCAGATATTCTTCTCACAGAGTCAGTTTTGTCAGCAGCAGCGTTCGATCACCTCGCGTCCATCCATGTCCACATCCACATCCACCTCTGTTTATTGACACTGTTCGCCTTCCGTTTCGTACTTAAATACGATTATTATCAACATGATTATTCTGCTTTTGCGTCACAAAATCATTTCTCTGTCACAAACAATGCCCTCTTTATATGTATTATAAAAGTGACAAAAGTGGTAAATGGTAAGCCAGGTTATTAAAGTTAACATGATAATGAGTTAATAATTTTCCATCTGGTATGTACATTTTTAACAATATCAATTAAAAATTACAATTTTGAAATTTGAAATTTTGAACCAATCATTTTTAACTTAGTTTATAAATAGGTAATATTTATGTTAATTGCATATAATAACGATAACGATGGTGAATAAGAATAAATGCTCGCGCCGCGCCTCTTTGCATTCAGATTTTATTTTTTACCTTTCACACTTTATTTGTCGTGCTACTTTCATTTAATAGAACAATGATATTTTTACAAAAAAAAAGTATTTTGTTTATTTCCCCTTGAAATGAAAGATTTTACAGTTGAATTTAGAGGCAAAGAACCGAAGACTTTTACATTGTAATATATCCTTCCATCTTCGGAAGTTGATCAATGAGCTAAATAATTGTAAGAGAAAAGTGAAATAATGGATTTCCGTAGCACTACTAAAAAGCCAGACAGATCTAAAAGACGTTGAATCGTAACCGTTAGAGAAAGCAGTTTTACAATAGAAAAGAAAGCTAAATTCTGGTTCATCATCATAATACAATACAATGTAATAACCATGCTTAATGTAGTAATTATTAACTGGTAATAATTGTAACAGATTAACTAACAGAAGTTATATTTACTTATTTTCTCATTATTCATGATTTTTTTCCTAATTAGTTCATAGTAGTTTGATGTTTCTCACGCGTGAAAGCTTTCGTTTCGGAAGCAGCTCAACAAGTATTTTTAATAGTAATTTGAAGTTACCTATAAACCGCTTGTTCATTTTCATTCATGATTTATTATGGTTAATTATCTTCATTCGTGTCATGGCAAGAAATGTGATCTGCCTTAGCTTGTGAGGTTGGCTGCTTCCTTGAAGTATTAATTAATAGTTACTATGTATTACATTTAGTTACAGATTTAAGTAAAAAGTTTCGTTTTGTATATGGCGATAAACACTCTTGACAATGATAACCTGATCTTCCTACGAACGAGACTTACACGAGTTTCTTGCTTAGGTACAATATTTTGAAACAACTTTTCTTTAAATATAAAATCTGCTCTTGACTGAAAAACTTTAAAAGTAACATTAATTAATAAGTAAAGTAGGTTTAATTTTGGGCAGAGAAGTAAGAAGATTAATGATGTCAATCTGCTTCACTAGCTGCACAAAGACGGGATCGTTCCTAAACTAAGTATATTTAACTAAACGTATTAGGTAATTTAAGTGAGAATTAACAACTTTCCAGAATGATTAAAGCGAGGCTATTAAAGAGTTGTTAAAAGTAGCAGTTAATCAATCAGGCCAACCTCGGCTGAAAATGGTGGACCTTGCGCCTGCCTGATTAACAGATTTGTTGGTTGATGATTAACGATGGTGTGATGATGATGATGATGACGTTATGATTTCTTTTCTCTCCGCTACTAGTACATTACTTAAATATTTCACAAGAGCAATGAAAGGCTAAACGTTGATGTTAATCTGAAGATTGAAAAGACGGAGTCTAATTAGAGTTCAAAGAGAGTTTGTGTGAGAGGGAAGGAGACTAAATCGGTAAGCTGTAGGGGTTCCGGAGGTTAGCAGCACCACCTAACAGTAAAGGAAAAGTTTTTTCTTTTGTAGAGAAATTTGTTTCTTGTCGTGAGTCTGCTTTCTTACTGCTGCTTACACTCTGAATTTCCTTTACCACTAGTGTTGTCACGCTTACGATTATATCGGCGACCACCTCCAGCCCCACCGGCTTGACCACCTCCGTGACCAGAAGGGGGAGCGTCATCATCATCCTCTTCCTCACCCTCGTCACCCTCCTCCTCCTCCTCCTCTTCCTCTTCCTCGTCGTAGTCCTCCTCCAGGGCTTCTCCAGTGTAGTAGAGAACTGCTCGAGGAACGATTCTCTCTCGGATGTACTGCCCGATCTCAAAGTCGTTCGTAAGCCGGATCTGCGTATCCTCGTCTACCTCATTGTCATCCACAACTGAAAATGTTTCAAACAGAGAAAACGCTAAGATTACATTTATATCAAGACAGGACATACTCTTAAGTCATCAAGTGACTTTTTCATCGGATGGCGTTAACTTGAACAATTACGGGACTTGGGGTAATTTCATTCGGATGAGAAAAAGAAAGTCGGGAATGGGACGACAGAATTGCACGTGCAAATCTCAAAGTATGAATGACGTACCCTTCTTGCGAAGGACTTGAGTGAGGCAAATGTATGGACAAGGCTGCGAAACTGGTTTATGGTGCTCATCGAAATTCAAAGTTTGGCAATAAAAGTGCGGAAAAAAGAAATTGCAAAAAAATCAAACGAATTCAGTCGAAATAACTACGTAAAGCATTTTGCGACGAGAAAAATATTGAAAGTAAAATGATTATTTTAGAATGTTTCGAAAATATCTTAGAGTGACTTTGGAGAAAGTTCGGAACTTGAAGGCTGTCGTTAATCTACTAAATACGAGAGGAAGAAAGTTTGAGAAGAGATGAGAGTTGAGACTTTACCTTCTGGTGGGTTGAAAAAGTCAAAGAATGACGGCACCTCTTCAGTCTTGCTCACCATACGGATGGAGCCACGCTGCTTGTGCTTTTGCTTCTTACGGACGACTCGAATGGTGACATTTTTCCCTTTGTTCCAATCTATTTTACAGCCCTGGAGAATTGGTAGAGAGAATATTTTAGAATTAGATACAATCGCAATTGCTCCAGCAAAAATGTCAATGTTTGATTCACTTACGGAACATTTAATGATCTCTGGACCTTCGAAAGAGAAGGGATCCTGAGGATCCACCTCGCATTTCATCTCATACGTCTTGGTCAGCACTTGATTGGTAAAGTATTCATTATTGGAAAAGTGGAAAAATAGTCGAAATCCCTGAAAAAATTACGGACAAAATTTATTGCTGTTTAAACGAAAACGGATAAAAGTACACAGACTCTCTTTGCATATAATAATGTATCGATTTTCACTCACCATTGGCTGCGTAGTCATTTCAACTTTAATGTCAGTAAGATGTTTGAGAATTGGTACGTCGTGCTCCTGCACCATGTCTGACAACATCTCCACATTACGAAAGATGGTTAACCAAAACTCGGGAATTCCAGGCACAGCTTCTTTTCCCCTGTGGTTTGCAGAAATTAACATCATGAAATATGATTTTTGAATGAATTTATGAAATCTTTTGATTAATTGTTATTAGGCTTACTCTTTTTGCTCATTTTCAATCTTGAGCTTGTTGACAGAGTCATTAATAGTGTCCTCGGTGTCGGAGTCGTTCTCTCCCAATGAAAAATCACACTCAGCTTCTGTGGGCTCATAGTTCCCCAGAACTATCTCTCGACGCTATCATAAAAGCAGAAGAAAATCAAAATTTAAAATAACTTCGATATGTCTAACACTGGAGAATATTTTTTATATTTAAGTACCTTCTCAAAGTGCTTTGTGTACATTGGCGCGTACTTCACTTCGAGGTCATGCATCTCCCTGAAGAATTGAGATTCTATTTGTGTGATTTCCACCTGGATCTTCTTCAACGCTTTTATTCTCTTTTGAACTTCAGGAGGGACATCAGGAACTTCCTGTGATGTAACATAATAATGTTTGCTAATTAAACTGGTGATTAAATAGTACATGGTTAAATATATACATTCACTGACTGCTTGAGACTCACAATATCAAGATTCAACGGAAGTTGTGGAGGCTTAGTGTTACTTTGGCCGTGCTGCTCCTCCTCCTCCTCGAGACCCTCGTCCACCTCCACATCCCCTTCGGCGGGATTCTGTGCCTTCTCAGGATCAGCCATGTTTCTCTAGTTGAAGGAAAAAAATGAGTGTGGTCAGCCCAACTTCATTCGATAGTGGCAACGACTTCCAATTTATGGTGAATGAACGGAGCTGATAAATCAAAGGAAAAATGATTAGTCAATTTATTCTTATCGCTTCGCTAAAATTAACCATGACGTGCATCATTCAATTGCTTATGAATGGTATCAATGTGGTGCAGTGTGCCACATGGCCCCAAAGCAGCCACTCGCTAGTACCACGTGCTGCTTTTATTTTAATTGCAATTAAACCGGAAACACTAAATGAAACATTTGAAGTCTCATGTAATCCTAACTGCTTTGGAATGAGTCTACTGGTGTGGAAAACTATTTTTTTTTAATTACGAAACTATTGATAGTGCTAAAGAGGCGGAAAATGATGATATGTATGTAAATTGCATGTAAATTGCATTATAATGATATAATTATGTACTACTATAAAGTAACAAACTTTACCTCACAACTTTAAAAGAAAACTGTATCAACGTTTTCAGCCGTAAAAAAACTTCAAAGCAAAACTTTTTCTGCCGTTAAATTTTCTCTCTAATTCTCTTTTACGCAAAGAATTGTCAAGTGTATTAAATATGATTCGCAGCCTGACCTGGTCAGACCAAGCCTGCTTATGAGGCGGTTCTTTTTTGCTATAACTAATTATTAATAAAGACAAGTAATTAACTGAAAAAAGAATAAAATCGAACTTTACTGAACTTTCCAGTTCATATTTTTTCTTAAATTTCTCTCGCCTTGTCTTGTCGCTCGTTGCTAAATGAGACTGACTAGGCAAAAATGAAGGCAAGATGAGAGAGAGATGAGAGTAGCTTTTGGGTTTTGGATTTATTAAGTTAGGAAAGTTGAAGTCGAAAGTAGTTAAAAAGAGCTGGCTGGAGTGTGGAGCTTTTGTTGAAGACTGTGCGGGTTTCACAATGAAACTTTTTTCAGCTAATCTACCCTGCTCGAAAGAAAGAAAAAATACGTATTTCTTCTGATAGCATTTTATTACTATTCTAAATTTTTTTTACCTTTTCTCTCCCTTTGTGTCGTATGCTGGCTCGCTCCTCCTTGAAACGAGGTTTTTAAGTAAGACAAAACCCGTGCGTGATCATCCTTATAAAAATGGCATGGCATGGCATCCTGTCGCATGGCTTCGCCACACTCTGACGAGGAAAAAGTGGATGGATGGGGTGAGTGTAGATTAGATATCATCTCGTGTCTCTTATTCATCACTTTTATCTGACCGCTTCTGCTATACGAGTTGGAAACTCGCTTCCGCTGCATGACATGCTCGGGAAACAGTGAACATGAACATTACTGACTATGCCATGTTACCATCGCTGCGCCACGGTACGTACGACCCAAAATGTATTTTCAAGGTAGTGCGAATTCAGCGAATGAATATAGATTCAATTGGATTCAATTCTACAATACAATCCACAGTGTGAACCAAAGAACAAGAACGGACGTGGTCTTTTTACTTTACAATTGTAAAATCTGCACTTCTAATACGAGCTTCGAGCACATTTAATACCTCTTACTCATCAAAAACTACCTTTCGCATGTACATGATATGTCTTGCTTGTATTCCAATTCAAATGAAATTTGTCATGCATTATATATATGGGAAAGAAAAAATGAAGCGCGTTGCTTGCTCCTGCTCTAGACTCTTTGTTGCTCGTGGTGATGTCCGCCGGAATAACTAGGTGGAGACAACGATGTGGCCCTAGAATTGGACCAGGTGCACAATGACAAAGCTTGTGATTTCTGCTCGCAATTTTTATAAGGAAATGTATTGTATCAGCTATAGCTTCGGGTTGGAATTTGAGTACATTTCCTAAATGACAAAGAGGAAGAAGAAATCTTTTCGAGTTCTAGGAATGGGAAATTGTGCTTTTTTCGGGGATCTTTGGTGCTTTTACTTGTCCCGCTCCGGTTTTTTTTCATATATGGCCATCCTACGCTGAGAATGTGAGCTCCAATTAGAGAATGTGAAACTGCGAACAAAGATCGGCGTTTCATGATGCCCCAATGTCAAATGAAGTGATGATAATTGGAGAAGAATGAAAACCCTAATTTTTGCGGCTTATGAATGGACCCATGAATTTCAATGTAATGAATGGCAGTTAATAAAAAATGAAGGCGTCAATTAATTGAAG
>VYYJ01000337.1:0-67624 GCA_021029165.1 Cyphoderus albinus | reverse complement strand
AATTGATTATTTAAAAAATCAACAGCCAATTCTGTTGGCTGACTCGCAAAGTGTGACGACCAAAACTTTAAAACTTCCGGTGTGATGCTGGTAGGGTTTTGGACGGGCTCGAGGAACTGGTCAAAGTTCACAGGTGATTTCGTTTTTATTTCCTGCAAAAAAAAAAACAAATTAAAAACATTCACACCTTTAATTAATTAAATTGAATTTTATTTTGTTTTAATTTAACTTACCATTGTGAAGGATTCTTTGAAGAAAAAGAAAAAGTTTTGTTTTGTGCTCTGTGCTGCTGTCTGCTCTGTGCTCGTTGACTGTGTGTGAGTATGTGTGTGGATACTCTACTATGTAAACATTATGCTGCGTGCGTCTTCAAGTATGCCGCATGGAGTCATAGAGCAAGCTCTGTACAAACTGAAAAGGGTGCGACTTTGTACAGAGAAAATGGATTTGGTTTTATTTAATTAAATTAGCCACTGAATAACAAAATACAAAAGTTTTAATTAATTTCTTTTGCGTCGCTTGTTGCTTTTCTGTTCAAAATCACTGATGAGAGATGATGAACTAGACAATAAAGAAGATGAGATCCACTCTTTTTCTCCAGACAATTTCCACCTGACAAAATATTGAGTTTCGCCACCCGCGGTGATTCTCTTGCCTAGGATCGCCTCTGGCACGTTGTTGTCGTCACCATCTGTCTGCATGGACGAGTCTTTTAATGTTGTAATAGCTTTTACTTCCTGAATGATTTGGAAATCCGTCTGCGTGCTGGCGTCACAGGAGGTGGGGCTGTCCGATTGACTCGTGGCGTTGACCAAGACTTTTGGCTTTTGCTGCTGTTGTGGGGCGGGGATGCACTGACCAAGTCTCTCCAGTTTTCTATTAAACTCGGACTCGACCCTCTTTAACTTTTCCTCCAGTGCTTCAGCCCTCCATTTTGACACTTCACCGAGGTGTCTCACCTCCAGCTGCAGCTGTTCCACTTTTGCCTCCATATTAAGAAATACGGGAGATGAGGAGGTGATTTGTAGCGTCACGCACAGCGAGCACACTCTTTTAGGTTTGTTTGACGTCCTCTTGCAGAAATAGCTACAGCACTCTGCAGAGCAGAGCACAGAATCAAGCACGAGCAAGTCTCGACTCGACTCGACTGTTTTGTATCAGCCACAATACACAATACAAGATTACGCGCTTGCTGCTAAAAAGACAGAGTGTTGCGGAAATGGGTGACGCCGGCTGGAAGCCAGTTCCGTGTATCCACATTAATGGAAATTTTTTCGTGTACAGGCACCACGATGGTCGGCTTCAATCGCTGCAAACCCAGGGACTGGAGCCCGGTCAGGCGCTCCACAGCGATGGAACTGGACACGTTAGGTTGTTTGTCAAGACCAGAGTGGACTCGGTGGCAACAGCAACCGTTGAATCTGTAGCAGCTCCTAAAGCAAAGAGTGTTGGAACCCCGTCCTCCGCTCAGAGTGTTGGACTCCTTCTTGGAACAAAAAGTGCTGGAATCCTTCCTGGAACAAAGAGTACTGGAAACCCTCCCGCCGCTAAGACTGTTGGACTCCCTCCTGGAACAAAGAGTGCTGGATGCATTCCTGGAGCAAAGAGTGCTGGAGACCTTCCTGGAACAAAGAGTGTTAAAACCTCTCAAACCGCTAAGATTGTTGGACTCCCTCCTGGAACAAAGAGTGCTGGAAGCCTTCCTGGAACAAAAATTGTTGGAATCCTTCCTGGACCATCTCCTGGAAACTCACCATCTCCCATACTCCTAAAACTGCTGACCGCCCCTGCTCGGACAACTGAGACCGAATGTCGTGCGGAAATAGCTCCTCCCCCTCCTAAACTAGCCAAATTCACGGCTCGCTTTTTGAAATCCAAGCCCAAGGAAAGTCTGCCAAAGCCACCGCCACTCACACCGGCCGAACAAGGTAAATTCACGAGTAAGAAAACATAAATTTGTGATAAATGTTGTTGTGAAGAATTGTTTCTGTTGGTTTTCCAGGGCCGAAAATAATGTCTGTGATTTCCAATGCAATCGAGAATCTAACGGGCACCTTCAAGTACGTGTTTGCCCGCCGACTTTCTACCGGAATGGTGGTGCTGCTCCGGCTGCAAAAACAGCAATACGTGGTTTTGCATGACAATCCACAGTTGTACTCTATCGTGCCTCTTCGACCAGAAACTTCCGTCATTGACGGCCACCGAGAACCGGATGTAACTCTTGTTCAGACCAATGGAAAGTACACAGTGACGGCTGAGCCACCAGACGCTGAACTCTGCCTTCACCTGCAGAAGCACTTGGATGTATTTTTGAATCAAAATCATAATTAAAACAATCGTACTTTATTCTTGGCTAGTTTTAATTAAAAATTTCCGGTTTATTGTAGCCACAAATAAAAACATTTTAAAAATTCACTTACAAATAAAAATCTCGTGAAATTTTAACACTTGCACATCGTAGTACTCTTGGCCGCACTTGAAGCACATTTTTAATTCGGAGGCGTTTTCTG
Source organism: Cyphoderus albinus (assembly GCA_021029165.1). NCBI lineage: Eukaryota > Metazoa > Arthropoda > Collembola > Entomobryomorpha > Paronellidae > Cyphoderus > Cyphoderus albinus. The sequence continues at coordinate 65,114 of VYYJ01000337.1, read as the reverse complement.
GCAATGAATCAGTCGTTTCATCAGTTGAAGAGGGGAGTTTAATCTCACAGACTACTGCTTTTTTTACTATTTTCTTTTTGGTTTTTTTACGTACAGTATACTCTGGGATTTTCGCCAATTCAGCTTCTGTGTGATTTGTTTTCAAATGATTTACAAGTCTAGTTTTACCGCATACATAATCACCACACAACTGGCAAGTTTTTACACTGATGCGAATATGGTTTGAAAGTGTCCTCTCATTAAGGAATTGATTGTTACAATGCTGGCAAATGAAGCTTGGATCTTTGTTTACACATTTGACATGAGAATCGAGATTGCAAAAACTCTTTTTACAACGGGGACATTGTTTTGCAAGTGGCGTCGTTTTATGCTTTAATCTAACGTGCTGCTGTAGAGATTTTCTCATTCTGAATTTCATTGGACACTCTTGACATTCAAAAATCTTTTTTTGGTGCACACTCTCAACGTGTTCCTTTAATAAGCAAGTCCTGTTGAAACTTTTGTCGCACAGCTTGCAATTATAGGTCAGGTTTTGATGAACAGCCCTAATATGACGATAATAAGTTGTTTTTGCATAAAAGTCAATGCCGCACTCTTGACATTTTCTAACTACTTTTTTTGGTGGTTTGTTTTCCATGTTTCCGGTTACTGCAAATGCAAAGACAACAAACAAAAACACAAAAATTAGAAAATATGTAAATTCTTTATTATAGCCACAAATAAATAACAAGAAATAAGCTATTTACTACAAATATACGTCTCATGAAATTGCAACACTCTCACATCATAGAATTCTTGGGCACATTTACAACACAGTTTAACTTCAGCGGTAAAATAATCTGACTGCGAGTCAGAGTCATGCTTTAACGAGAAATGGGAACGATAACTATCCTCGGATAAGTACATTTTCCCGCAAACTAGACAGACTTTGCGAAATTGCTGGCACTTGTTCAATCTCAAATGAGCTCGTAAACGTTTTGCAGAGTTGAATTTTACCTGACATGTTCTACATTTTGCAACTTTAGCAAATTCCGCATAATCAGGGATTCTCGCCAATTCAGCTTGTGTGTGACTTGTGATCAAATGTTTTTCAAATTTCTTTTTGCCACACGCCTTATGCTCGCACAAGACACAAGTTTTTAGATTTTCCTTAATATGTGTCAGGACCCTGTACTTATTTTTAAATAGTTTGTTGCAATACTGGCAACGGGCGCTCAAACTGTCGTGCATTAATTTGATATGAGACTCAAGATCTAAAACAATCCTATCGCAGCGGGGGCATTTTCTTGGAGGCGGTTTATATTTGGAGTTGTGCTTGTATCTAAAACCCTGTGGCTTGTGACGTTTTGTCTGATTTTTATGCACCAAACGAACATGACGATAATAATTGGAAATTGAATATAAGATTATATTACACTCTGGACATTTTTCCTCGAAGGCGACTTTCTTTTTGATTCGTAGTGATGTAACTTTAGCGGCGGTACCGGTACTTGGCTTCTTTTTCTTCATATTTTACGATGAAAGGCTTGCCTGGACATGAAAGTAGCAAAGAGAAAATAAATATTACTTTAATTTGCACTGAAATAAAAACGAAATTGATTTGTGCGGTTTGCTTACAACTATAAACAAATGTACGTCTCGTGAAACGTTAACACTGTGGCATCATAGAATTCTTGTCCACATCTACAGCACAGTTTTATTTCCGGGGCATCTTCTGGCAGCGGGTCGGGGTCTGTCTGGTTTTTGCGAACTTGTTTGGCACATTGAGGCTTTAGTAGAGAATGAGAACAATAGCCCCACTTGGAGTAAAAGGTTTTCTTACACACGTTACAGCTTTGTTCAAACTGTCGGCAATTTTTTAATAGCAAATGTGCTTGCAGAAATCTTGCAGATTTAAATCGCACTTGACACACGTTACATTTCACTCGCCTAACATGGTTACTTTTGCTGTTTGTACTAGAATATTTGGCATAGTCAGGGACTGTCGCCAGTTCAGTCTGATTATGATTGTTTGTCAAATGAGTTGCTAGCTTAACTTGGCCGCATGCCTTTTCACCACACAATTTGCAAATTTGTACAGCTCTTTTTAAATGATTCTGAAGCCTTGTCGCATTTTTATATTGTCTATTACAATAATCGCAACGAATCACTTGCGCACAATTGTTGTGTGTATACTTGACATGTACAGTGAGATTATAAAAAAACTTTAGACAATAAAGACATTGTTTTGGATCCCTTTTCGGTTTGCCTAATGAATTGTTATGTTTTAATCTCTCGTGCAGTTGGAGAGACTTTTTGAGCTTGAACTTTTTTTCACACTTTTTGCAGTCAAAAACTAATGATTCATGCACCGATTCAATATGAGCCTTTAATAGGTTTCCCCATCTGTAACTCTTGTCGCACTGATTACACTTAAAAGTCTGATTTTTGTGGAAAGATCTTACATGACTGTAGTAACCTGATACGGATCGAAACTCGCGACTACATTCTAGGCAGGTCTTTTTTGCAACATCACTTGACTCCATATTCTAATTCTGCACCTCTGCAATAATGAAATGTATTGAAATGTAATGTATGGTACACATTACCAACATTTTCCCGCAGCAATTTTGAAGGTAGCTGCATGCCCCACTTTCTGAAACGTTACGAGAAGTAAAGACCTTTTGGACTTTGGTCCTTTTGTACAAGACCTTTGGACTTTAGAGATCGAGTGCATTTTTTTGTCGAGTGTATATAAAGCAGCAAGAGCAAGTTGTTTTGTGTTTATTTCCTCACAAGTCACAGATCTTTAAAGGTCTTTTGCTCTCTCTCTCTCTCTCTCTCTTTGAATTTCTAATTTATCAGAAATGGACAATGAGCAGCCTCCAAATGTACGAAAATCACGCAGAACACCGCGTCCGGCTCGGCGTTATTCCCCTGACCCTTTACCTTCTCGAGGGCGACGTCGTCATAAAGATAAATCAACACCACCAGTTGGGGGGAAAAGATCAAGAGTCCAAGTTAAATGCGAGATTAAGCAGGAAGAAGAGGATGAATTGCCGCCGGAACCCATATACTATGGAAATAGCCATAGACCTACTACAGAGGACCACGAGATTAAAGAGGAGGAGGAGAAGGAAGACAGCCCCCCTCAGGCATTGTACTTTGGAGATGTGCCCTACTCAGTGAAGGAGAAGGAGAAAGAGGAGCAAGACGACCCCAGACAGGAAGCCTTCAGTCATGTCACGGACTAATGACGTGGAGGAGGAACAACACGACTCCACACCGGAAGTCATCAGTGATGCCACGGAGGAACACGCCAGTCAGGATGTGGAAGACGACCCGCCACCTGAAGCCATTCGCATTGCTTGTGATGAGGAAGAAACCGCAGTGGTGCAACAATGGAGTTCTGGCACGGAGGATCCTGGTATTGACTCGCCACCGGAAGCCACCACCATCATCAGCCATGTCATGGAAGCCGAAGAAACTCAAAGCATGAAGGACAGGATCAAAGATGCACTAAAGACTTATCATTTGTATCAGACGATACAGCACGAGCAGTTTTTGAAAAGGCGATTCGCATCAGACTCCAATTTGATCATTCTTGAAAAGACGACGGGAAAAATTGAACAACTGATGCAAGCCGCCAAGATATTAAATCTGGTAAGTATTTAAATTTAAATTTAAGTTAATTTTCACTTTTAAATAGGTTTTAAAAAAAAACTTTATTTATTTCAGCCTTCTACTGATCCTGACTGGGAAAAGGACACTTTCATTGTCCAGTATTATATGGAGTGCGTCGAGGCTACTATTGCTGGATATCGAGCACGCCGAGGATTATGAATTTCAATGTAAATATTATTTATTTTATCAAGAGTCTGATTAGTATCATTGCCATGCTACAATCATTGTAATTGTAATTTTGTTAAAGCCGCTGTTAATAACAATTATTAAAAAAGTCAAAGTCGTAACTCCAAATTCGATTTCTTATATAACAAAATTCCTTTATTGCATAAGTTATGAACTGATAAGCATGTTTAAAGATAGGAGCCAAAGCCGGAAACGGCGTGAGCGAGAAAGCGACACCAGTCAGGCGTCCTCCCATGCATCTAGTGGTTGTGCAAAACCGGCACAGAAAGTACAGAAAGCAGGCACAAGCCAAAGAGTTTCCCGTCGGCCGGAGACGCCTAAAAAGAATCAGGACGAGAATTTCCATCCCGTGGTCCAGCCTCCACCCCGCAGGTCTGTGTCGGCTGCGGAAGACGATAATAGAAGAAGAATAAGAAGTAGGTCTTTAAAAGAACTTTGCCCTCCGGGACCCCCGCATCAACAGCAGATCGTCCGAGCACGATCCAAGAGCGCGTTAAGAAAGTTTACAAATGAATTGTCGCCGACATCAAAAAATGTAGACTTTAAACCTCGAGTGGGGAAAAAAATCTTTAGAGATGTCGCGACCTGTGGCAGCAGCAGCAGCAACAATGTAGCCGAAGATCACTTGCCTCCTGTCGAACAAGCCCAGGCCATACTTGGAGAAATTCAATCCGTCGTAAATCTAAAGAAATGGGACGATCTTCATGTCTGGACTGAAAGGTATAACGCTCTCTGCAGGGATCACACCGAAAATGAGATTCCCGTTCCAATCACCCATGGAGTCAGTCTGCTGTTCAAGGAAAATTACAACCATGCTTGCAACGTTCTGGAGGAGTTTCTGGACAAGGCGTTTGATAGGTCAGTATCAGAGATTCATATTTCTTCTGCCAAATACCTCCTCGCTATCGCCAAAGATGCTCAAGGTCAGTACCTAGAAGCAATTAAGATCCTACTGACCAGGACCCGTCGTACAGATCTGCAGTTGGAAATTGATGCGGATAAGCTCCAGAACGAAGTGGAAAGCACATTTGGTAATCAGTGTCCTCATTAATTATGTACTGAACTAATCTTCTCGTCACTTTGTGCTTTAAAAAAAGTTTTATGATTATTGTAGTTTCAGATTTGCTAGAAAAGGCAAAAAGTATCGGATCGCCCAAAGACGTAGCAGGCTGCTCAACCAAAACCCAGAAACCGCGCCCAGTGTGCAGACACCAGGCCGAGTTTATGCTGGGATTCTTTGAAGATTCTGCAAGTGCTTACCTCTGGTCGTTACTGGAAAAGGTCCCCGCCTTGACCGTTGTGGGATTCGAATCAGAGGACGATTATCTTTGCTATACTAGTTCCAATTTTGTTCCAGAGAGATTGGTAGAACAAGACACTTTACCCCAGGATGAGATTCTTTTGTCAGAAGAAATGACTGTTGTTAAAGCTATCAAGGATGAACTTGTCAAGTCGGCACCTTCGGCAAAATTCATCGAGGGCCTGTTCCAGCAGATTGCTAAGAAGAACCCCGCCCTTGTACTGTTGACAACGACCTGGAACATTGCCAGGGGGAATCTGGACAAGGCAGCCAGGGAGCTGGAAAAGTTAAACAATGGGCATGATCCTTATGATGATGATGATGATGAACAGGAAAGTGACGACGATAGTATCAGAATCCGGAAAGCCGTCAGAGTCAGGGTCGCCTTAATCATTCTCATGAGCGGTGAGATGGAAACTGGAATTCGGATGCTTGAGGACGTGGCTTGTAGTGGGAGTCTGGACGCCCTAATATGGCTCGAAAAGCTGTCGCCGGTGGACAACCCGAAAATGCTCAGGTACGCGGAATGGGCTCTGGATCTGTACAAGAAAAACAACACGTCATCACACATGTCGGCTCTCCTCGCCATCATCTTTAGCACGAGAGGCTCTGTCCACAAAACCTGCTCCATTCCAGATTATGAAGGCATTCTCCACAACATTGTCCTAGGAGCGAAACTGGCTACCAAGACTGAGTTTTTGTTACTAGCAAAAGCCTTTTCGATCGTTTACACCAGCAACAGAACCCGAGTGCTGACTCAGTTAACGGTGAACGAGGGAAAGTTTATAGAGGTGGTAGGAAAAGATGACGCTTTCATTTCCGTCTTGGAGCCAATTGCTATGAACATGACGGCTGAATTGCTGCCGATTTGTGACGACGGGAGGGAACTACTGGATCATCTGGAATCTAGTACGGCCCCTTTGCCAGTTGAAATTTCCAGAAAACTGTTGTCAGTCGTATCAAACACGTTAAACAGGAAGCACGCTGAGGCGGAAAAGAAAATTGTCGACCTCTGTGAAAATTACGACCACGCCTGCTGTTTTCTGTCGACTGCACAAAATGCGAAAACGGTTCTTAATTACTACAAAGCGATTTGTGCCAATAATTCGAACTCTAATGTAAATTGCTTGTAAATAAAACTAAAATCCATTATTATACGTGGCTATTATTAAATAAAGGCATTATTATTTTATTAACTTTAGCTACTTATTTTGGCCAAGAATAAATAAAATTAAAAGGTTTAATGGTTTAATCCTTAGTGGTTTCTGTAAATAAACCGAATAAAAGAAATATAACAGTTGTGGGCATTGTGAATTTTGTTTTTAAAAAAATTAAATTTATTGCACCTTACTTTTGCACTCGACTTTATGCTGTGGTGGCATGAGGAAACGGTCCAAGTGCTTCTGGAGGTGAAGGCATAGGTTTGCTGTCATTTGCATGTCCTCGGCGGCCAAGAATCCCGACTGTTCAGCTGCAATCAAGTAACGCCCCTCTTTAATTATCACGTTGATTACAGGATCCGAAGGTGATAAGGTGCTTCCGACAACCGGGTTACCCATCACAGCGTAAGACATTCCATTGTCATGTAACATGACATGTTGGTGTCTGTCGAGACGAATAACGTACACCTTTTCATCCGCCATTGTGCGGGCAAAGACATACTTGAACTTCCCACAGAGGTCAAGAACCGGATTTGACATAACAGTCAGGCCAAATTCTACAAACACAAAAAAGCAAAAAATGGCCTTTTCGCGTTTCTATAAATCTTGAAACTTTAAACAACTATTCATACCTGCGTGAGCATTTGGAGCAGACGTTTCCTCTAGCAAATGTAGTGTTCCATTCTGGTCACGATACAGTCCTTGTCCAGGTTGCAGTCCCTCCACACAAACCGTCTGCATATTTTTATTCTCGAGCTGGAACATTTTGGTCTTGGCGTCACTGTAAATACACGCAGCAGGTTACCAGCCACAGCTAGTATTATCCATAATTATAATTATTTACGGAAAGGTGAAAGGCAACAGTTGTTAATACAGTCGATGGTGAAATATGACAGCATGTGACAACACTACAGCTACTACTCTACTCAACTCACTCAATGTCTCTCAATGCAAAATAAAGTCTTGACGCGCAAGCGTAAAATGTATAGGTTATTTTGTATTTTAGTTTTTTTTCTGTATTTTTGAGTTTAAAGTTTACAAGAATTTAAACCCGATTATATTAGCCACGAATAATAAGAGTTTTTTTAAATTATCAGCGCCTGTTTCTGTTTAATCTTGGCTGAACTACCAAGTCTGCCTCCATTCTTGCTTCATTGAGAGCATTCACACGACCCACAAGGTGCACTGGATGGTAACGTCGGCGCCACTCGTTCAAGGTCACTTGCATGAATCGTTTGTCTTGCCCTGAATATCTGAGTTGGAACAATCCATCCGGAAGATCTGTAACTCTCCATCTATTTGCAATCGCAGGATTCACCCCCGCTGAAACAAGGGCTGATCGGAAATTACGAACCGCCGCTTCCTTATTAGTTTCGTGTGGCCATTTTTGAAAATCTGAATTAATAGTAGAGTCCAAATGTGATCTTGCAAACCAGTAAGGCTGCTGCGCCTTGACCGCTGCCGCTGCGCACCTCCGAAGATGTTGGTTGACGGTCGATTCGACGTACGAATATGGAATCGCTGTCCGGCCATTTATTCCGTTCATATTTGGATTTCGACACACGTTGATAACGTCGAAGTAAGTCTTCCTTGTCGTAATGGTAAGGTTCGAGATGCTTTCTAGAAAATCGTGGTGATCACTAATCATAAAGGTCAGGACATTGAAGAATATCGATCTGTCAAAGTGAGCCTTTTGGCATTCCAGCGACAATTTGCCTTCCGTTTTGACGTTCCACGGAGTCCACTGTCGATAGTCTTCATAGTGCCGAGTGATAAGATCTCCAACGTTCGTTCGTTTGCAGTTCCGGTACCAACCGCATGACGCCACGACTGGAGGAGTGTGGTTGTGGTCAAACTTGATCACCTGTGGATCATTCTCTGCGCGTGTGTACTGATTCAGGTCAGGCGTTTGATCTTTGATTAGACTAAAGCACGCGGAAAGTTTTTTGATTTTGATTTTCAGAATGTTGGAAATGTCCTGTAATGATGAATTTTCCTCAAGCACCAGGTTTTTTCTTTGAGCAGTAATTTCCTCTTCTGGCTGCGTCTTCTTCAGGGTTTCCAAAAAATCCCTGTAAACAATCAGCAATCTCCGCACAATGACAGTGTTTTTTTCCTTTGTGGTGAGTGAGTTCCAAGCCTTGTCTTTTGAAATCTTTTCCACCGTTTTGGCATTTTGCAAAAGAGTTTTCATTTTATCAGTATTAGAGTCATAGGCGGCGACGGCGGCGTTGAGCACAACTCTGGCACAGGTACTAGTCTGGAAATGTTTGACTAGTTCTCCCATTAAAATCTGCAGGGTGTTTTCCTGGTTGAAGCCAAATTTCAGTTTTTCTCCGTGCTGTTGGAGGATGGTGGTAAAGGTGTCCACTTGGGGGAAAAAGTTCAAAACTGCGGTGACTGAACTTGTCAACTCGTTGTAAAGCTGATTTTCCTCATTGGAAACATTTATCAGTTCAATGTCGGTGGGAATTTGTACGCATTCAAACTTTCGGAATCCACCTTGAAACTCGGGTCGTCGCGAGATGCCTGTCAACTGATTTTCTAGGTTGGCTCCTAATGCCATCCATTGCTGATGAGCCTCTAGATCAATTTGTTGCTCTGAAAGTCTTGCCTGGTCAGCCAGTTCCAAAAGTGCCCCGCGACCAAGGTTGAGTAAATTGCGAATCTCAAAAAAGGACAGGCGACAATCCGAGGCTTCCAGAATTCCAATCTTACTAGCATCATTATAAAATGCAATCGCTGAAATCAAGCAGGCTACTGAAGCTCCAGAAGTGTTCCGCATGTAGACGCAATCGTAAGGCAGTGGAAGGAGATCCCAAAAAGTTAACTGATGTTGTTGTCCCTGCGTAGTGACGACTACTACTGATGTTAGTAATGAAGCCATTGCCTTTTCCGAATTAGTATGATTCCATGCGGCTGCAATGGCTATTGACTGAGCCATATCGTACTCTCCTCCATAAAGTCGGTGGACAACTAGACCAATGGCCGTGTTGAGCAAATAGTTTGGAGCCGGTGCAAATCTCAAAAATTCTGGTCTGTCGGCTTCTCTGATATTATTGTATGCAATTTCAATAAGTTTCCTTGCATACACATACAAGTCACCTCGATTTGCGATGCAGACATCTTCAATTTTGAGCAATGTGATGCACTTTGACAAATCCTCAAGGTTGCGATTGTCCCTGCCAGTTAAGTTCATCGAATCCCTGTCGTGGAGCCGTTTTTTAGTGTCATTAAAACTTGTGGTACTAAATTCCAATCGTGCCAGGAAACATTGAGTGGCTGGATGGATTGTTCCGTTTGGATTCACTATTGCCATTTTCATTGCCACAAAATCATTGTTTTCGTTGCCAGACACGCAGACTCCAAGGCTCACTTTCTTGACTCCTTTTCGAAGAAACTCTTCCTTCCACGTGTTGTACTTTTCCAAACTGCAAACAGCCTGGGCAAAAAGAGAATTTGCCTTTACATACGCTTTGGTGGAAGTAGACTTTAACAGTTGGAAATCCGCCGAGGCTTTGACAGCTTCTTCAAATTCCGAAATGGATGCAAACTCATAACCAATTAACTGTTCAAAACTGTTTTGTCCAGATTCTGCAGACTGAAACGACATTTCGTACTCTTTCTCAGCATGGCCAAACCTGACATAGGAATCCAGGTATCGAAGTCCAGCGTCGTCACCGTTAATATTTACTGTCATCTGAGTATCATCCGGGAATAGAAATTGAATTTCTGGATTTCTCAAGATGGAGGGAGACATCATGTTGGGAGGGGTTCCGTGTTGTTGTAGCAGCTCATTGAAATCAACTTGTTGTTGTTGTTCTTGTTGTTGTGGGTGGTGGTGGTGGCGCTGCGGGCCTTGTTTAGTAACTTTCCCAAAAGATTGGGGACTGTTACTTTCCCATTCCTTGATCAGAACCGAAATTAAAAATCGCGAGTGCGTTTCGACTAGTATCTTTAGCAGATTCCTCGCCAGTTGAAGAAACTTTTCCTGGTCCGCCTTTGAAGGATGATTTTGCTTTGATTTTTTGTACCACTCACTCAAAAACGTTTCAAGCTTTCCTGCCAATGTTATTTTTGAAGTCGTTCCAACAGCGCTGGGTTGATCTGGCTCTGAATATGGGACAGTTAATTTGTAGACCAGCTTGAACTTTCTCATCATGTCCTCATCCGCAATGAACTTTTCCAAAAACTTGACCGCTTTTTCAAAGTTGGTGCTGTCGTTTTCACAATTTCTACAAAAGGTTTTCAGTCTTGCAATCCTTTGTTCTGCCAATTCCACCAGTGTTTCAGACGCCATAACTATCGGCCAAAAGCTGGCGTGATTCTTGAGCTGTGATAATTTGAGACTTATGATTGGCTGCAGTTTTTTATACAACGCATGGTTGTTGATGTATTCGGAAAGTTCCGCCTCCTTTTCCTCCAACATGAGCCACTTTTGAAGGCAGTATTGAACAGACGTGTCAAGGCATGCCAGATATGACCCTGCTCTGATTCTTTCCTTTGCATTTGGCTTGTCTGAGATGAACTGCAAAAAAGAAGCCGGTATCGAGTTGGAAAAATAACGGGGCGGAAAATTCGCTCCCCGCATGAACTTGTTTGAGTCGTCCTTGTGGACGGCGAGGGCGGTAAAGTTCTTGGTGAACGCGACTAAAACGGGGTAGTTGGCTTCTGTAAGATGAGTCCGAATAAAAACATGGGCGTCCGTTTCCAGCTGCTCTTCCACGGTTCTTTCATAGTCAATGTCCATTATTTATGGAAACTAAAGATAATAAAAACACACAAAGATGAAACACTTAAGAAAAACATTTTTTTACAAGTTACATTCTAAGTAAAACTGCAATCTTACAATGACTAGTGATGACTTTTTGCTTCGTGGACGTTAGTAATTTAAGTGCTCTCGATTAACCTGTAAACAAAGTTCACGATAATTAGAATTTATAGTGATCCTAACTTTAAATTTAATGTACTTTTAAATTGCAAAAAAAATGTACAAGAGTAATCTCTGGCGCCGGTCATTGTCACAAGGAGTCGGTCTCAATTTTCTTTAGTCTGTAAACAAAACACACAAACACACCATAATTAAAATATGATAATGATAATAATGATTTTAATTGTCACTAATTAAACTAACCGATTTAAACAGACACTAATTAATTAATTATAGATGATTCGATTGCTCAGACTGGCACTTTGAGTTTGATCTTTTACTCTCTTTAATTCTTCGTCAGTATTAATTGTTTGCTTTTATTCAGTTGATTTTTCAACTTGGCGCTATTAATAGATTTACTTGGCGACGTAACAAAAGACAAAGGCGCAAAAAGAAACTACTACAATGGGATGATACTGCCATCATGCAGTAGAGTTTCAGGCCGCTAGGTGGACATACTGAGCCGACTTTTTGTCTATTGATTTTCAGGCTTTCAGCTGTGACTTTCAATGGTGCAGTTACACAACAGAGAGAGACTTTCAGACTTTGAGGTGTGACTTTCAATAATATAGTTACACATTACAGAAGGAGACTTTTAGACTTTCAATATACTCTCTGTATATTAGCATCAACTTCCTCTGACTGTGTGTGTGTGCATGTAAACACTATCAGGTGATAAAGTAAATTAAGATTAAATTAAAATTGACCCATTTACATTTTATTTGATTTATTTAAGTCCACAATGATTAGTATAAATAATCAAACCAGTGGTGATTACACTCAGTCAAAAAGTTCAGTGTTTCAAAAATCCATTTCACCACCAATTACGCCAAAGCGTAAGATGCTGCGAGTTAATTCGGGTGGAGCCGTTTGGGCGGGACCCGCCCAGCAAGCGGCTGTGCTACTCCAGGATATTCAAAACTCGGCATTTGAAAAGGACTGGAAAAAATTGCAAGCAACTACGGAGCAGTACAATAGTCTGTGCCAAACTCACACAGACAGTGAAATTCCGGTTCCCATTATCAAGGGTCACAATTTGTTGATGAAGGGAGACGACATAGAAGCCTGTAATGTTCTCCAAGATTTCCTGGACCATGGGGACGTCCCTGATGACCATCGTTCGACAGCACAATACCTCCTCGCCGTGGGACAACATGAGCAGGGTCACAATCTGGAGGCCCTGAAAATCCTTGTGACTCGGAGGCGCCAGACAGATTTGCACTGGATGCGGATCTCTTACAAAGCCAATTGGAAAAGGGAATATGTAAGTAATTATATTCAAAGGTTTAGTATTTTGAATTTGGAAATTAATTAATCGTAATAATACTTAACTATTATTCACAGTTAAGAATTTCCTGCAAAAACAAAACGCAAACAGTAATTCTGCTGTTGTATGCAGTCATCAGTTGGAGTTTCTGCTTGGATTCGTTCAAGATCCTGCCTCCGAGTACCTCAGGAGTAACTTGAAAGCTGAACCTGCTCTGGAAGTGCTTGGTTTTACGAAGAAAGAAGATTATACGCGTTATCAGTCACGTCAAACATTTTCAAATGGTCTAGATGAACACAACGAACGAGCCAGAGACGTTGTCGACGAGGAATTGTTATCAAAACAGGACAAGAGTCTCCTCCAAACAATCTACAGCAAATTGCACAAACAGGAGGTCAATGAAATCGAGGACCTGTTGCAGCAGATTCACGATAGCCCTTACATGTTGCTGTTCAAGTCGACATGGATGATCGCAAGAGGCCAGCTGGACAATGCCACGAAAGAGCTGGAAATGCTCGGTTGTGGTGTTGATGATGATGATGATGAAGACGACGACGACGACGACGAGGAGGACCGGGATAATAACAACGATAAGCTCAACAAGGCGGTTAAAGTTCGAAAAGCCATCATTCTTTACTTGAGGGGCGAGATGGAAGCTGGAATTCGAATGCTGGAGGAGCAGGCCTGCAGCGGAAGTCTGGACGCTCTTGTGTGGCTCGAGAAACTCGCTGTGGACAACAGGAAGATGCTGAGATATGCCGAGTGGGCCCATGACCTATACAAGAGTACAATTGGGCTGGATATATGGCACGTGTCGGCACTCCTCGCCATCATTTTCAGCACCAAAGGATCGTTCCAAAAAACTTGTGCAATTCCAGAATATGAACAAATCCTCCACCGGATTGTGCTCGGAATCAAAGTATCGACCAAAACAGAGTGTTTGTTACTGGCCAAGGCTTTTACGATCGTTTACTCCAGTACAAGAACTAGTGTGCTAACTCGGATAACCGCGAATAAAAGCAAGTTTGTGCATGTGGTTGGAACAGACGACGCCTTCATTTCCGTGTTGGAACCAATAGCTATGGACATGACGAATGACCTGCTGCCAATTTGTGACGGGAAAGAACTATCTATGCACTTACTACGGGAAACCAGTGATTCATGCTCTGAACTACTTTCATTTCAAATTTTGTCAGTTTTATGTGATTCGGTTAACTGTGCGTTTGAAAATGCAAATATGAAAATACAAAAACTGTTAGACTCGACGCAGTATTGCCAGTTGGGCGCAGTGCTGCAATGTCAGAAACTTGTCAATTATTATAAATGCATATGCTCTAAGCAATGTTATTCTCAATGTGAATGGTAAATTACAAATAAGGACTGTTATTATTATTTTGTGGCTAATTTAGTTAATAATAATTGTTATTTATTATAAAGCGTCTGATAAACTAAAAAGACAAAACCCATTAATCACTGTGTAATAATAAAATCTTTATACACATATTTTGACACATGTATTGGTTTCTTCCGCATCAATCGTCATCATCAGCAAATGTCAGATAATTAAGCAATGTCAATACTGGTTTTTGCCGCAATGATATCTCTTTATTTGTATCACTAGTTAAAACATTTCCAAGATTATATATTAAAGTCAGGAGCAATTAATGGTATCATAAAATGAAAATTTTCTTTAATTAACGCATTGATTTTATTCAAGTCATTTGTTGCTTTGTTCCTTCGAACACATTAAGTGGTAATATTAAGGTAAATGAACCAAGCTTTAAAGCTGAATGGTTTTGAATAAATTTATGCAAAAGGCAATTGCTTTAAATTGTCCATTAATGTAAAATAATAAAATGCTCTTCAAATGACAATTTCGTTGGAGAAATGCATTGATTTCCTTTGATTTGGTGAAATGAATTCATGCATGTATGGCTTCATAACAATCGAGAGGAAGGAGGACAAAAAACATTGAGCTTTATTTGCACAAATACAATGTACACAAGAATGAAAACCTTTTAATTGTCTATTAGAAATTATGAAACATCTTTGAATAGTAACACTGTACATGTAACATATTTAGTTGTCTTGTTTCTTCATTAATCCTCCAGGGCATCAGGTCGAATTCTCCATATCTGAAGGGTCCAGAGGTCGATGGTATTCACAAGGGGGTCCTCCACATCTCCACATCAAAGGGGTCCTGCCGTCGGAGGATCCGTCCGTCAGCCAGGTCCGTCGACACTACATACTAAAACACAAAACGTTTAAGGTTTTTGTCAACATCACTAATCACTGCCACTAAGAACACTAAATTTTGGCACACTTACTTATTATTTACAACTGTACAGTTGTCCGACTCCAGCTCAGTCGTCGTCGTCATCCAAGGTCAGGTCAATCACTTGTGGCTGGCCCCATCCATTGGTCCTCCAGAGCAGCTGTCGCATTCTTTCCAAATTTGCTTTCAGCAAAGCGAGGTGACGAGAATGCTCCTTGTCCCAGGTCCTTTTCTCGGCACCATGAAAAACTGAAAGAGCACGGTTATTGTTTCCGTTGGCGCCAGGTCCGTCTACAGTGAATCCTCCGGTCGGGAGCACCGGCTCAAAGGCCACTTGGTCAATGGGATTGTTCTTATCGATGCTTCTGATGACGACGACATCCTCAGCTTGACCCGGTAAAACAGGCCAGACCATCCGAATCGGTTCTTGGCACTCGGGGCAAGTGGGCGGAAGCCACGCTTTGGCTGCAGTTCTTTTCGCACACCGATTGATCCAGTCTCTGATGCACTGTTCATGATAAACATGATTGCACAGATTACCATCTTTCAAAACCACGCGAAGAAGAAATCCGTTGAGATTCTCGAGGCAAATTGAGCAATCCATGATTACTAATAAAAAAAGAATTCAAACGGAAGAATGGCGTTAAATAGATTGAGTAATTGGCGATCTCAGTATTTGGCAAAGAGAAAGAGTAAACCAACGTGTGACTCTGAGCAATTTTAAACGCACACTAAAGGCACGAACGTAAAATGCAAGACGCTTCTGAAAATGTCTTGAATGATTTTCGTCGGCAAAATGCATGCGTTGTATTAGGTTATTCATCAGCGACGAAAGAAAGTAAAAATTAAAACGTCGAGAAAAAAGCCTATGCATTAATGCATGTATATAAGAAAAATATTTTAAACGTTTGTTCTCTGACGCTTCAGCAGCGATGATAGGGAAAGCAGCATTACAAACGCATAAGCGTTGTGTGGGTGAGCAGATTTTCTCATTTAACATAATGCGTAGTAACATTAACTTGGAGCAGTGATGATGATACTAAAGGAAAGCTAAAGTTTCTATGTACATGTATGTGCTTTAAGTAATGATCGAGGCTGAAGAAGATTCATTGACGCTTTGCTTCAACTAGAAACTCATCTGCATATTATACATTAACTTAATGCACCTGACTTAAATGAAGCGTTACTGTGTGAGTTTGTGTATGCCCTCAACTTGAGAACATTTAAAGTAAAGGAAATACATGTGTGTTTAAGTGTATGCAACTAAGGCTCAGTTAAAGTTCTCTTAATGACTCTTCATTGCAGGTGGACAATTTTGTATGTATTGAATGCAACAATCTCCCTGCTTAATACGGAGAGTGAAGGAAATATATGTAAGTATGCTTTGAAGGGAGAAATTGATGAAAAATACAAGCATGCATGTGAAAGTGTATTCAACTGACACTATACTTGATTGAAGTGAGTTTGAGGGAAAGTAATAACGACAAAGTTAAAAACTGATCTGCATTATATACATTAACGTAGTGCAGCTGTAAATTTGATGATGATGAATGACATGAAGCAAACTGAAAAATCAATTGCAGAATATACTTTAAAGAAATGATGAAAGATGATTGTGCACAACTTAGTACATTATTCTTTGTTTATTAACTCATGAGAAATGTAAAAATAAAAATGAATCCTTTTGTAAGGTATGAATGCAAATGGCAAACACCTTAATTTAGCGATGTGAGATAAATGCAAATCTTCAGTTACCCAATTTTCATCTCGATATGGCTTATTATGGCTTAGACAGAGAGAATTAAATAAATTTTCACGTAGCTATAATAATTTGTGGGTCTAGTTAATACCAATGTTGAAGTCTGAAATTCTATTTCTCGAAGATTTGCAATTATTATAGCGATACTTGTTAGTGATACTGACGGGAGGGGCGGTTAAGGTTTTATTCAAAAGCAGTTTGCATATGTGGGCATGATAAATGGGGTTAAGTTATGTTACAAAAAGCACTGGCATTGGATATGCAATGATCATGATTAATATGAAAATGAAATGCTTTGTTTACGAAATTAATCACATGACTATAAAAATGTTGACTAATACATGCATAGACATGTAGAAAAGAAACTGATGAGCACACTTATTCATCATTTTTTAATTATAAATACAATATGTACAATTGTGCGGTTGTCGGGTCGCAATCAGTCTTCGTCTGGATCTCTCGGGTCAACTTGCGCTGGTGGTCTCCATCCTGCTGTTCCCCAAACTTCCTGCACGTCTTGTTCTATTTCTTCTCTTAACTGCTGGATATGTCGAGGATATTCAGGAGTCCCCTCCAGTGCTGGGCTCCATCCGACGGCTCCCCAAACTTGATGTATGCTCCGCTCAATGTCTTCTTTTAGTTGGTGAATGTAACGAGAATGCTCCTTTTCCTGGGTTCTCTTTTCGGCATTTTCAACAATGGCAATCGCATTGGGATCTGCACGGCTATTTGCGTTGGCGCCAGGTCCGTCCACATTGAATCCTCCAGTTTGAATCATTGGTTCAAAGGACACTTGGTCGATGGGATTGTTATCGTCAATGCTTCGGATTACAACAATATCCTCTGCTTCTCCTGACATGACAGGCCAGATCATCCGAATTGGCTCTTGGCACTCGGGGCAGCTAGGCGATAACCATTCTCCAGTATCGGTCGTCCGTTTTGCGCATTTGATAATCCAGTCTCTGATACACTTTTCATGGTAAACATGAATGCAAACCTTCCCATCCTTCAGAATTAGTTGAAAGAGGGACTCGTTTAAGATTTCAAGACAAACTGAACATTCCATTTTTGCAAGACTGCTGAAAAGAATTCAAATGTTTTAAATAGTTGACGATAATTGTTTTCAAAAGAGAGAGAGCGAGAAAAAGGAACTAGTGACTGAGAGCAGATTTGAACGCACACTAAATGCGACAAAAGATACCAGCGTCAGTTCATGTGTATCATAAGCACAGAGAAAATAAAACGTCATTTGGGCGAAAGCAGCAATAAATACGCACAAAGTTACACATTAACTCAATGCAACATAAAATGATGATGACCAATAAGAATAAGGATATGTGCGTAAATGTATGCATCATTGGGTTTGCTTTATTATATTAGTTCAGCGAAAGTAAAGAAAGTAAATATAAAAAGCGTCAGTTCAATTCACCTACAGACACACACATGAATTTTTTGTGTTTTTCATCAGCTTCACTCTTACATACATATATAATAAAGAATTTACTTTCTTCATTTTCCTCATTTAACAGAGCAATCATCATCATTTGATTTCAGCTGCATTTACTACGTGCATTTAACGTACATACAGTAACGCACACCTTTGTGCATATTGGTTTTTTATATTGCTTTCCATTTACTTTTGGCTTCTGCTATTATGTGCAGCAAATCGTCAAGTGCATACGCACACACGCATTTCTTTGTTCTCTCTTCAAGGCACTTTCCTTCAGTCTCAACATACAGCAGAGCAGTCATCATCATCATCGTCATTTCTGCTGCACTGAACTAATGTGTATTATGCAGATGAGTTGAAATAAGGTAACGCACATATATGTACGTAGTACTATATTGCTGTCTGTCATTACAGTATCATCATCATTACTTTATATATGCACACGTCCAATGTTACTTACTTTCCCTACCATCGCTGCATAAGCGTCAGCGTCGGAACGTTTATAATATATCTCTTGAGTGTATATGCCCTAAAGCACAATTTCCTTCGCTTGGCTATTTCTTTCGCCTCTGACGTTTGACATGAACTTACGCATGCATTAGTGTGACGAAATACTTTAACTTTTTCAGAAGCGTCCTGCATTTTACGTTTGTGCCTTTAGTGTGCGTTTAAAATTGCTCAGAGTCACACGTTGTTTTACTCTCTGCCAAATACTGAAATCGCCAATTACTCAATTTATTTAACGCCATTCTTCCGTTTGAATTCTTTTTTATTAGTAATCATGGATTGCTCAATCTGCCTCGAGAATCTCAACGGATCCCTCTTTCGTGTAGTTTTGAAAGACGGGAATCTGTGCAATCATGTTTATCATGAACAGTGCATCAGAGTCTGGATCAATCGTTGTGCCAAAAGAACTGCGGCGAAAGCCTGGCTGGCACCAACTTGCCCCGAGTGCCAAGAACCAATTCGGATGGTCTGGCCAGTTTTGCCAGGTCAAGCTGAGGATGTCGTCGTCATCCGAAGCATCGATAAGAACAATCCCATCGACCAAGTGGCCTTTGATCCTGTGCTCCAAACCAGAGGATTCTATGTGGACGGACCTGGGGCTAACCGTGCGGAAGCCCTTTCAGTTTCTCATGGTGCCGAGAAAAGGACCTGGGACAAGGAGCATTCTCGTCACCTCGCTTTGCTGAAAGCAAATTTGGAAAGAATGCGGCAGCTGCTCTGGAGGACCAATGGATGGGGCCAACCGCATGTAGTTGACCTGACCTTGGATGACGACGAGGACTGAGCTGGCTTCGGACAACTGTACAGTTGTAAATAATAAGTAAGTACTCAAAATCTTTTAATTCTAGTTTTCAAGGATTTTAAAATTATGAATGAGTTTGTAAAAGCATCTTTAACATTCATGCAGTGTTTAAATATGTCGATGGAAGTTGAGCCAGCGTTTGGGCAGAGTTGTTGAGCTGCAGTGACTAAGGTGAATTCGGCCAGTTTCGCAGTTGTCAATACGGTAAGTGTGTAAATAGTTTCAAAAGCCTATTGTTCATCTTGGAATGATTTCTTTGCGTTTTAGTTGGCTCCACCATGGACTACAGTGTGAATACCCTTCTCGCCCCGTAGAGCTGACTGATCTGACCGTTAAGGACTCTGGCTGATGGATAACTGCTCAGTTGTAAATAGTGTAAGTGTGCAGAAATATATTGAAACAGATTTTTAAAAGTAATAAATGAGTTTGACAAAGAATATAATTGTTTATGTGTCATAGGTCGTATCAGTTTTATTTTCATCATCACATTAGATTGTTGTTGTGTAAATTGTTTTTGTACAAATAAATCTCTTTTGTTTTGTTGCAATTTCTCCAAATTAACATGAACGAATGCATTTTGAATTTCTCATTTACATGAAAGCGAAGATGATTGAGTGGTTTAAAGAACAAAATTTGCGAAAAGAAATTATCAATTTTAAAGGATCACTTTCAGTTTACATTTTTGAGCCACTGAAAACATTTTGATTTCTTTATTTTGCAAATACATACAATCGTGAACTTTAATTTTACTTTTCAGTCATTGCTTTTGATTTTAGTATTTGGAAATTCAAATATCTATCAAATCTCTCTTTCTCTCTCTCTCTCGCATTACAACCAACCTCATTCGTCACAAATGGAAAAGAAATTGCCATGTCCCAATTACGAACTAACTCAAACTGAACTTGACCCCTGGCTCAATTTTTTATAGTGATGATCATGAAGATAATGGCTTTCTTTATATGACTTACGCTTCTCAGGAAGTTTTCGATTATTACATCGATAATCAGTGAGTGATTAATGCCTTATACAACGTAATGTGTAATAATACTTTTTAATCGAACTGTTCGAAAACGATTTTTTTTAAAATTGTACATGGGAACTATGAATTTTCAAGTTCAGTAGCAGCTAATTCATCGCAAAAACCTTGACCTCTTTTTTCATCTTCCCGTCATTCCCACGGCGTCGTCTGTCCAGTGGACTTTTTAACGAATCACTCCTGGGAAACCATAAAGTCCCAGAGCGGCCTGGATGAGTATAAAAACATTGACCGCGACATTAAAAGTGCACCGAAGAGGTGGAAGAAATTTGTGGAGGCAGACTGTCCCAAACGGGAGAAAATGCCACAGGAATGGAGGTCCAAAACCGGAATTCATTGCCTTTGCATCATGAGGGCCCTTTGACCCGACAGGATGACATACGTGGTCAATTTTTGTGGAGGAGACACTTGGAGGAAAATACGTCCGATCCCTGCGCCAGGATTTTTCTGCAGAGATGAAGAAACACTGATCAGGTCTATGCTTCCTGGATAAAAAGTACCCACAGATTGGGATCATGGTACGCAGATATTCTCAGGTCCAGGGAGCTGGCGAGTTATGCAAATGACAGCGAGGAAACAGGAACTACCCCTAGATAAAATGTGTCTTTAATGCGATGTCACAAAGACGGTTAAGGAGGAGTTGAAAGGACGGTGCATACGTCAAGCTTGGTGTGATATGGTCGTTAATTTTCTACATGAAGGCGATGACTCAATATAAGGCATACTCCATAGGGGCATTTATGAGTGTGTATCCACTTTTTTAGTGATGAATAATTGGTAAATACGCATTTCTCTTTGAATGTAATCCTGTTACAAATGATAAATCCAAATTTACTTTCTTTACAAAAGGAATTACAAACTTTTAATGGACTAAAAATCATAATGCTTCATCGCTCTGCTATAAATAGTCAGACTATTGAGGAATTTTTTTGGTTAGACTACAAGGTTACTTTCTCAACATTTTACTCACAATGTAAATAGGTACGACTTAAATACTAGCCAAGAATAAATTGGAAAAGTTTTTGTTTGTTGAAAAATGTTGTTTTGATTCATTTGGCGAAACGCCGACGTTTCTGTATTTAAACAAAATAAAAATTTATTAGAATTACTTTATAATTGTATTTAATATGACCATAAACATTTGTTTCTCATTTCTATTCGTATTACTATAATACCTTGTCGTTGATTGGAAGTGCCTGTGGTGTGGGTGGGGGTGGTGGAGGAGGCATAATGAATCGGTCCAGTTGTTTCTGGAGATGCAGGCAGAGATTGGCTGTCTCTACAATGTCTTCAGCTGCCATCGATTGGCCTGGCTCCGCAGCAATCACATATCGTCCATTTCTTAAGACTACGCTGACGGAAGGTTCTTTGGGCGACAAAGAATGTCCCTTTGGATGACCCAGTACTTTATAACACAGACCATCGTCATCCAGAAACACATGCTGGTGCTTTTCCAGACGAATTAGATACACCTTTCCATCAGACAGTCTCCTAGCAAAAACATACTTGAATATTCCACTGATATCTGGAACAGAGCTTGACAGGACGGTCATTCCATTTTCTACAAAGAACAAAAAGAAAAAAAATGCACTTAGGAAGAGGGCATTAAAATGGAACGAGGAAAAAAATAATTTTATTTGTTTACCTTTCTTGTTCACATCATTAAAATTCACCGGCTTGGAAGGAGGGACTATCATTGATGGTTTACACGCTTGAGAAGATGAGGCAGTACTCATGGATGATTTAACTATAAATAAATTAAATAAATTAAACACCCGCCATATTAAACTGATTCTGTAAATGTAAAATTTAATACTTTATAAGTACCTGACTGATTAGCTCCTGATTGACCCACAACATGGGGATGACTTGAGTGAGCACCTGGAGACTTTACCAACAAATGCAATGCTCCGTTATGGTCCCGGTACAATCCCTGATCAGGCTCCAGTCCCTCCACCCGAAGCATTTGAAAGCGACCGTTTTCATGCTGGTACACTGCTGAATTTTGTTCAACGAGAATACATTTGGCAGGAGTCCAACAACTATTCGTTCCAATTGGATTAGCCATCATTAATTAATTACTACAACGTTTACTAAATTGAAAAGATTTTTACAACCGGCAGCGACTTACACAAAGTGTGAAATGTGACAGCATGTGACGGGCTGCTGTGGCTTCAACGATGATGTGTATCTTTCTTTCTTTTTATATATGCATGATTGCGTGAAAACTTTTCTCCGTCTTCGATACCATACAAAAATAGATATGCAGAACCTTATGCAAATGTGTAAGAAAAATGGCATAAATAGCAAAAGAAAAACGTTTTAAACGTACTTGACCTTTGACCCATTTGACTTGGGTCTTTTGTGGGTATATATAAAGGGCAAGAAAGTACTTATATGCGTTCATTTCATGCTTGGTTGCGGTTGAATTAGTTTATGCTCCAGATTAGATTTTATTAAATAGAGAGAATTTATTTTATTGCAAATCTGTAAATGAGGTGACACAAATTATTTCCAAATACATAAACCTGAAACTGAATCATTCTTGGCTTTTCACTTTTAGCATGCAGGCAGACATGCAGTAATTACTAACTGACCAAACCACCGAATTGTACTTGACGACATTTCTAAGCATCTTCTCCTTGTCAAACGATTCTAAAATAAAACAAATAGAGCACCATTAATTTAATTAAACGTTTCATATTATATTGAACTTAATGTAGTAACTTTTTTTAGCTTACGTATAATAGTCAACGGAGCCACTGGAGGGGCGCTGATAAAGTTATTGCCGTGCTGGAGAACGTATTTTTCCAAAATCCGCGAGACCATGGTTTTTGTGTCTTCATTGTGGAGATGATTAAATAAAAGAATACCCAGGAGGTCCGGAAACACCATGACAAAAAAGGCGTCTTGAAACAGGAGGCGGAGCAGTAAAATAAATCCAATGCCGTAGACAGAGGTTGCGTCAAAGTTGCAAAGAAAGATTGATTGGCCGGGATCAGTGGTCTTGACGGTTTCGAAAATATTGTGTAATGCATTGATCATCCTTTTCCAGTCGTTAAGTTCAGGTTCCAGGTAGTTGAGTGGAGACATTCCGAAGCAGAGCCAGATGACATTTTCAATATTTAATAGTCCCTCCATTCGCAGAAACTTGTTCATTTCATCCGCAAGACGTTGCTTTTTAGAATCTAAGTAGTCCTCTGCACATGTATTGGATAGTTTTGGATTATTCTTGACAAATTCAATGAACGCAAATTCATCCTTGTTCGAGAATGGCCGGAACACAACTCGTTGTAATTTGAAGCGGTTTAGTATGACATATCCGTTGTTAAGCCGCGAGTTTAGAATGTAAGCTGGAGGGCGATACTTGAACTCCATCAACTTGTCCATATCCGGGAAGGCGTTCAAAAGCAGGTTACAAATGGGTTGGATAAGTTTCTGGTTTCCACTTAGTCGGCTACTATCGATGCTCAGATTTCGAATGGTATTGACGCATTTCATGTCTTCAACAGGTGACAATTCTTCGTCGTACATTAGTGGGCGGTTTAGGCAGTACCAGTTGGAAAATCTTCGGTAATCGCACTCTTCCAGGAGGGTGACCTTTGTCAAATGGCGATTACAATCACGGACTAACACAAAATAATGTCCAAACTGTTCCTCCCAAGTCCGTGCCAGTGTTGCTGCAAGATTGTTGTTGTTGTGTGAATTGTCATTCTTGTTCTGTCTTACTATCGGCTTGTAAATTGTTTCTGCAAATTTCAAATAGCGTTCCTTGAGGTTTGTGGAGATTGAGTCGTATTGAATGAATTGATAGTAGTCCTTTTCCTTGTCCATGGTATCAAGAAATGCGAGGGTGTCTTTTACTTCAGTAGAGTCAAGGAGTGAAGAGTTAAAGTCCTGGAAAACGCCATACACCTCGAAACTAAATTTGCTGGTCGCCAAAGGTTTAATTAGTTGGACGATTCGAAAGAGCTTGCACAGCAGGTCCACCAATTCCATCGTATGGTCATGCGCGAGATTCGCGAATCTGATGATGACAGTGCCACCTTGTCGGGTATTCTCCAGAGCGGATAGAATCTGAGAGACGTCCATGTGGAAAGTTTTGAACCGGTTTTTAAACTCAAAGTCCAACTCAAAACTTCCGGTGCACACTGTCAAATCGTTCTTTACCCCCATGGCCTCAAAAAAGTTCCTCAGCTCCAATCGATTTTTCTTTTTCTTTAAGTTTCCAGTTAAATCGCCAAACATTATAAAGTTTTCAGGTGAGCTTTTGTAGAGGACATCATCGGAGAAAAACATACTCGGAGCCTTGATTTCGTAATACGGGTTGCGAGTTACTGCCGCATAATGAAAGGAGTTGACCCCATGACCCAACGCCCACTGGACGGAAGCTCCAACAGGCCCTCCTGGTCCCACATTCAGGTATAGTGCGTTTAAATTGTTGGAACTTGAAATTATGCTGTGCGTCTCCATGGTCAGAAGACACTCGAACACGTTCAGAAAGTGATGATCAATCAGCTCCGAGTTTGTTAATCGCTGCAACCCATTGATGAGATGTTTTGTTGAAGCTAGAATGTTTTTTGAAAGATCCCGTTCCATATCGAGAACTTTTGCACAATTCCACATTGTCCATAAACGGTTGGGACGGTATGGATCCAGAACGTTTCGAACCTCTCCAAACGACAATGGCAACGCAGCGTGACCCTCTGTAAAAGAATCTAAAGAAAGATTACAGCGTAAATCTTCGATATTAAACATTTTTTTCAGTTAAAACTTTTGAAAATGAAATACTTTTTATTATTAATGAAAGTTTTTTTATTAAATTAAAATTTCAAAATTGCAAGGGAGCAAAAAACACAATCTGTTTTATGGTGACATGTTTCAAGCCAAACATCACACAATCACTCAAATGAAGCATGATATAAAATGTGAACATCAATTCAAAAAAAGCTTGCTGTCGCCACGATGAGCAAGCAAAAAACCAAACAAAGCAATGCAGACACACGCAACGCTCGCTTCTTCTTTCGTTCATGCAATACAAATACATAATTCACAGGAGCGACTGATGTCGGACCATTCCTTTCTGCTGTTCTCAAAATAATTGCAGTTGCCCTTGGATAATTTGCGTTTAATTTTGTGTGTGAGTGCAACTTTTAATATTGCATCTGGAATATTGCAAATTTTTTGTCGCTCCATTCTGACTTAGTGTAGTATAAATAAAACATTTATATATACACGAATATATAGTTAGAGAAGGATTTTAAAAAACCATTTTACTTTTTATTAATTTAGAACTTAGCATAGCCACTGAATAATTTAAAGAAACAAAATTTATTGTTTATTGGTGATACAATTTTGGATGCGTCATCAGATATTGCTTCTTTATGGGGACAATTTCATGCTTTCTGATACACTCGAGGACATAGCGGGGGTGAACGGCAACCCATTCGTAGAATTTGTAATAATCTGTGTGTGAAACGAAATAATAAATTACAAATTACTTAAATCATAAAGTGATTTGCATTAAAGTCAAGTTTCAACTGTGTTTTACCGTCAATCATTTGTCCGTACAGGCCACGATTGGTTATCATGATAAAGGTCTGGTTAAAGTTGAGCTGATTAACGCCCATCCTTCCTTCTAGGAGAAAATTGAGTTTGCTTTCGTTTTCGACAGTCGCACCGTTTTCGCGTACGATTTTTCTGAGATTTTCTCGTGAAATGATACACTCTCCAAACGGAATTGTCTTTGGAGTGATGAATCGGCACTTTTCAAAGACCTTGGCAGATGTCTGTCTGCTTTTTGCAATGGCCGGGTCATGATGCGATTCCAACTCGAAGCTTCCATCTTCCTCCAAAAATTGTCCACTGAGTAGCCTTGTAATAAAGGAGGGTTTGAGAATGACCAATTTTCTCCCAATTGCTGTATAGTAGTTGGTTGACCGGTGCAGACCGTTGGTGTCATTAACGTCACACACATAATGCGTGACGGTTTCGTCAAGAATCAATCGTATGCATATGCGAAGGTCATTGTCATGTGACAGTTTAGTCAATTGGTTCAACATCTCACTTGGACACGCTTCTATAAACACAACTTTGTCATACTCGTGAAGTTTGTAGGTAGTGATTGTTTCTGAAGGTCTTGATTTCTGATTCAGGACGAATTTGTCCAGAGTAGATTGATCGTTCTGCACATTGAATACAGATTTTTTTTCTTGTTCTTGGAATTTGTCTTTTTATTTGCGGTTGCAGGCTTGGCCGGTGTTTTAGCAGCTAAAGAAGTACTTGAGCGAATTGATGAAACTGTTGCACCACTAGTAGACTTGTGTGATAACAGAGTGCATGGGAGAACTGGCTTTACCCATAAGGGACTATTGACATCGACCCCTTTAACCGTCTCAACGACGGGACAAACTACTGGATTGATCACTACTTTTGGTGCCTCTGTTTTATTATTTTCTTTGTTATTTTCACAAGCCTCTTCAGAACAAAGGTGCAATAATAGCTCGTCCATCCCGTCATCAAAAGGATCGTCGTCCATTTTTCAAATTAACAGGTAATACTAGTTACGTCACATGAAAATGTACAACTGATCAGACTATGATAAAATAAAAACAGACGAACCTAAATTTAAGCAGTCAACATTCACGTTTTATTTACAATAGCCACTTATAAAGTTTATTTTACTGCTTATCTCAAATTATTAATATTAAATAGGCGCACCTTTTCGTATTCTTGTTGAACCTCGGTAAAACTTTTGTCTGAATTGAATTCGATTCTCATTTGTTCGTTTACTACAATGTTTCCGGTAAAAGAAAGATTCGGTAAATCAGGTTCCGGTTCTGCTGCTACTGCTGCTTGGCGCTGTCGTTCATTTACTGGGGTTACCTGAAACAATGGAATGTCACTTTTGCTAAACGTGACAATTTCCCTTTGTACAGTTTCATTGTTTTGCAAAAGATTAATGTGTTCCGACTTTATGTTCAATAAATAAAAAGGAGGGTCAAGTTTCTCAGTTAAATACTTGTTATGTATTTTTGTTTTGAACATTTCAATAATTATTGCCTCGTCCTGCATTGACTTTTCTTTAAGTGCAAACTTTTCAGACCTTATCAAATAAAGTCTAGAAGTAGTCGAAAGCAATTTGTAGACTGGGGAATTTGCATCATTAAGATGGGCGTGACGAAAGTCAACTTGCGTGGTACGACCTGCGTATACCATTTTATAGATTTCTTTATTTTGATAAATGTCATCAAAACTCATTTCTTCAGTAAGCCCAGGTCCATCTACAACCAATAGCAGATATGAGGAATACGTCCGTGGCTCTTGTGCTGCAAAAGTATCAAGCAGTTGGTAAATCTCATTCAAGTTGGACTCTTCAAAGTTATCACTGTCTTTGTAAAACTGCTGAAGGGCAAATATTATGTCAGATTTTGACATGTCTGCATCCCCGCTGTAAATCAAATGACGATGGAGCCAATGATGGGGCACTGAAACATTTGATTTTCTCTGAAGTTGGAAAGAGGCCAAGTCGAGATGAAACGGCAAATGTCTAAACATACAGTTACGAGTACACGTTTGGCAGAATAAGCTCTCTGGGTTTTCTAGAATTGTTCTTATATCGTGTTTAATGTCCTCCTTGCTCTGACCCCATCCTAATGTTAGCAAAAACACCATTATGGACTGGACGTGTCGCAGAAACAATAAGTTTACTTCACTTGCCCTCCACTTGAACTTTACTGCCGATAATACTAGTATAGGTAACTGACAATTACAACAAAGAAAAAAAAAATCAGACATTAATTGTAACAAATGGAATATTGAATTAAAAAGGATAATAATAGTGTAAAATTGTACTCACCGTTACTCGAGCAAACCAGAGATAGAGACTTTTGTCGGTTTCGTTGATTGATATTACGAGCCTCTTTATATGGATCTGAAACGCCTGATTCATGTCCACATCCTCCTTTAATTCTTTGATGTAATCAGAATTAAAAAAGACTGACACGAATAATGGACATTTGCCTTCCAACTGATTGATGGATTCTGCCAGCGTTTCTTTTGCAAACTCGTGCGGAATAAATATGGCAATGTATTGCCCTCTCCTACTCGACGCAAATATCTTGTTAGCCAGAAATGGATAGCCTTTTACATTAATCAAAGGTTGATAATCAACAACATCTTTTGAAGGATTTGAATCGTCATCATCCGGAGGTTTTTCCTGAGAATTACTTTGTGACGACATTTGTTCGGTCAAATTATGATGGCTTGCGTTTGAAAACTTGCTAACCGATACCATTTCCACATTTTGAGGAGTGTCATCTTCTGATTCAATAGGCTCATAATCAGGGTCGCTGTCCACGTTGTCATCAGGAGATGCAACAGATTCCATCTCCACATTTTCGATATCCTCTTCAATCTGATACAGGTCCGCTCCATCCGCTCCCATGAACTCTTCGACATCTTCAATTTGATAAATATCTGCTGCATCTAATCCGATGGGCTCTTGATCATCTTCTTTCTGATTCGTGTCTTTGGCGGCTGACCCCGTAGAATCTTCATTATCTTGATCGTGATGCGTGTCTGCGGCGGCTGACCCCGTAGAATTTTCATTATCATGATCTTGATGCATGTCTGCGGCAGCTGACCGTATGGGCTCTTGATCATCTGGATCCTGATGGTGAAAGTTTGCGCCCGGCGACACCAACGGATCTTCAAAGTCTTCATTTAAAAGCGCTGCAGTGTCGATTGCATGACTAGAGTCGGTATTTGTATTTTGTGCTCTTAGATAATTGTAGCGCTTGTTCAGATGATAAGAAAGGCAGATTGTTTTGTTAAAAGATTCGTTCTCGAACAACAATACGTCCTGTTCCAAATTTGCTGCAGTTGGCTCGAACAGTCGTATGTTAATCTGCAACGCGGCTGATGCAGCTGCAAGCTCCACATGTCCGCACCAGTTTCCGTTTTCCCGAATTGTGTTTACAATTTCAATCTTTAGACTTTCATCCTCCTGGTAGTACTCTTGATAAGTACTGCTACTGTCAATTTCATCAGCAACTAGCAATCTTATCTCTTCTGCATCCAAGCACTTTTCTTGCGAAATGTAACTATCAGCCGCTAAAGCCTCGTACAAACAATTACTGCATAAATAAAAAAAACGTAATGATAATAATAATATGTTTTTATCTTGTATTCTTTTTTCTTGCTAAATTGTAGAAACGTTAATACTAACCCGTGACCGTTATTAATATCTT
The DNA here is from genome assembly GCA_021029165.1 of Cyphoderus albinus. NCBI lineage: Eukaryota > Metazoa > Arthropoda > Collembola > Entomobryomorpha > Paronellidae > Cyphoderus > Cyphoderus albinus. The sequence continues at coordinate 35,528 of VYYJ01000337.1, read as the reverse complement.
GAATCGTGAAACCGTACTCTTCGGTGAGGATACGCCGAAAGGTTTCATCATCCAATTCCTCTTCCATATTATTATTATTGTTATCCTGTGACACAAAACAGATCAAGTAATAATACAAATAAGAATTGCTATTATAAATCTCTAATAAACTTTTTGTGTGTTTGTTTAAAATATATAGAAATGTCAACAATCAAGTACCTGAGCGAGACAGATGCTGACAATCAATTTAAATCGTTTTTCAACAATGAGAAGCGAAGGGGATATGGGATTCTTAAGGCTGCATTTTTATCGGACGAAATCAGACGAGAATTTGGAGACAGAGTATTTGTTTGTTCTGCTTGTTGTAAGTTTGTCACATTTCGGTCACCTGACATTAAGTTGACATAAAATATTGTCTAATTTATTAATCTACTTTTTTTAGGCTCTTTGTTTTCAACCGTAAAATCACTCAGGGATCACTTTACAAACACACACAGTTTCAAATTTGAGTGTAAACTGTGCAAAGAGGCAGGGTCATCATTCAGTTTCAAATACCCATCCCAATTAGATTATCATCTCAAGCAGAAACATGCGTCAGTGTACAGGAGCGGAAACAACGCAGAGCATGTCATTAAGACACCAATCGACCCGAATCCGTACCATTTTAAGCGGGGTGCTAAACTGGGGGACTTTGATAAAAAACAATTACACGAAATCCTACAAGCTTATTGCAAAAATGAAAATGTCACACTGCTTAATGAACAAGTAATGAGTGACTCATGTACCAATCTCAACGTAGCAGTAGAAGAAACAGAAGACTTACATCAAGCAGAACAAGTTGAAGAAGGAAAAGAAGGAGAAGAAGATGAGGTATTGATTGGTGTAGCTGCTCTTACTACTACTAATAATAAAAATGTCGTTATCATGAAAGACTCTGCTCCATTAAATTGGTTTGATGATGGCAACAACTTCACAAACATGAGGAAAGTAATTAAAAAATCTGAAACTGGACTTCATCAACTACTTCAAAAGAGATCTCAGTCTGCTACTTTAGAGGGGGACAATCTTTTGGTAGAGGCGTTTGATCTTTGGATTGACTCTTATGTTTGGAATATGTGGACTGATGAAAAAAGTGACGTGTTTAACAAATCTGCAACCAGCGACAAGTTACGGACTGTAATAGAATTCCTTTACGATGGGTGCTGTTCAAATTTCTCAGTCTCTTCCATTATTAACATAATAGAAAGCTTAAATCATAACAGTAATTTGAAGCAAAAAATTGTGGATCAAGTGGCAGAGCAAACTTTAGTTTCCGAACTCGATTTTTTGTGGGGGAATTTGTATTATAACTTTGATCATGACGATTTGTTAATATTGACTGCATGGTACACTGCCAAATTTCCAGAAAAGATTTTTAACCCAAATTCTGGACTGTTTTCAGTAAATCTGAGTGTGTTAAAAACATTGTTACAAAATCCACCAGTTGAAGCTATTCAGAAAGTGTTTGGAAACTATACACTCAAAATGGTGAATCAGATGCAATTGGCCGAATTTTTGTTTCACTGGGTGTTAAAACAACCTGCAGAGGCTAAAAATGTAGTTATGAATGAAGCTTCTTTGCTTCTGGATGTAACCAACATTGATTATAAGTTCGCAACATTGGTCCTTAGTGGCGGATCAGTCAAGGACGAATTTTTGTATGTACGAGGAATGCATTATTTCTTAAGTGTCGTAAACAAAAATTATGAAACCACACTGCCTTTTGAAGATACCTTTAAGTTGCCTCGTAAATATGCAACTGCTAACAGAATAGTTTTACATAAATCTCACAGTGTAGGTTATGATAAAAATCCACCAAATACAGTAATCAGAGACATGATAAAAAGTTGCAAGCAATTTGACGCCATTCTGGAACTAAATAATGAACACTTATACTTTCACTCTTTTATATTGAATTTATGGAGTCCCACTATTGTCAAAGGTTTCGGAAAACCGAAAAAAATCAAAAAAGGTCGAGATGGCAGAATGTACTCGTTGTACCAGCTTGAGAACGAAATCAAATTTAAGCAACTTGAAATTTTGATTAAGAGTTTGAATGGGTCAGATTTGATTTTGGGTGATGGAAATGTTGATGGAAACATGTTTTTGTTATATGTGTATACGTTGTTTAAGTTTGAGTCCATGAGGAAAAGTGCCTTTGATAAAGTCTATGCTAATTGTTTGGCGAAACACTCAATTGTTATTGATATCAATCATGTAATCCTATTACTAAAGTGTGCGATCGACTTTGATAAACCTGAGTTAATAGATAGCTGCAAAATTGCACTAAGCAAAGAGCCGGATGCTGCGATTTTGTCGGAAAGCTTTGTAACTTTACCTGGTGAAAATTGTATGGAAATAATTTTAAAAGCAACAGAATATGGAAGAAATGAGTTTCAAACAGTAATGCGTCTGAACGATTGGTGTTTATATCAGTCCAAAGTTTTAGAAAAAGAATTGCAGAAATGCAAATTGTTTTGTGCAAATTTCATTCAATTTATTAAATTGTCACAATTTGAACGCGTGCAAGCACAAAAAACTACTACCATGTGGGATCTTGCTACTTATGATGATTTAGTTGTACAAGTTACTCTAGCCAAAAATAATATGTAATAATAATATAACATTGCAATAAAAAATAAACTACTAAATAGTAGTGTTGTGTTGTCTTCCGTCATAAAGACCGCGTTGATATAATTTATTCCACAACTCGGTATCGTCATTAAATAACTTCATTTTTTGGTGACCCTTTATGAGTTCCTCGTGCGTAAACTTTTGAGTGTCAAATGAATGCTTGAATTCTGATTGAAACTTGCTCACCGCCTCATCTTTGTCCTCTTTTCTTAATACGGCCTGAACATGACACCACTTCCAAACCACTAACATGAGTTGATATTCAAGATTATTAGGGCGCTGTAAATTCACCAATTGTTTCATAAAGGCATCGTCGGTGAGGACCAGAATGGATGTCGACTTTAAAACCTTGGCCATGTTAGCCTTGATAAAGTCCATGTTTATCAATTTTTTCTTCTGCTTGTGTGTTTCCGCTGCGATTGATCGTAAGATGTAAAATTCCGGATCGTAAGGAGCTGATTTCAATGATGCCAAATTGGTTTTTATTACAAATGGCACTTTAAATAAAATACCAAGGCACGCATTGTGATAGTTTTGCTGTGTAGTGAGTTCCTTATCAGTTGTTTTGTAGGAATAAAAGGCAGCAAAAAACTCCATTGCAACTTGTTTGGGCATACTCCCGAAATTAAACTGGGTCAACATTGTCTCGTCTCCGCTCTTTTGTAAAAAATATTCCTCAAACACGCCTGACATTATACTTAATATGAAAGAGTTGAGGTGAATCTTTTCCGTTCCATCTCCCAGTAGAATGATGACGTTGGCACGCTTAACATCATCAAAATGACTTGTTATCAAAGAATGTAAAGCATTCAGATCACCTTCAGATCCAAGTGCAGCCGACGAGGATTCTTCTGTGGCACTTGTTTTCATTGTCTTTACAGATTTCCTGGAGTAATTAGCTAATGGGCGAGACGACTTTCTTTTGCTATTGCTAATAAAACTGTCATTATTGCCTTGTTGTTGAGTGGTTTTGTTGTTGATGAGCTCTAGACGTTCTGCTGGAATTTGACTGCGTTCTTTTTGGCTTAGCTTGAGTACGTTCTTGATTACCAAAAAGTAATGTATCCTTCTCGTTATGTCAATGGTAGTCTGTCCTTGGTGGGAAACGGAAATGTCACTTGGAACGAATTTTTTGTCACATAAAAGATGTACAGCGTCTCCCAAGATTGTGGAAATGTCATCTTCACTAGGTCCAGAATCTTCTTCTTCTGTATCTTCTTGTTCTTCTTTATTTTTTCCTTCATCAACGTCCTTCTCCTTCTGACTGCTGACTGTGTGACTTCTAGTTAATTGTTTATATTCCCGGAAAGCCCAATTGAACAAATATTCTGCAAGCATCAAATGGTCTATGGAGAGGTAGTACTTGTCAGTGTCAATCACCTCCACTTGTCGCACATCTATCCGAGCTCCATAAATTAACAGTTCATCCATCTGACTTGCGAGCGCCGACGGAGTAAGACGTTGCAAAATCTCACCCGGAATAGTTGTCCATCCATTGTGGATATCAAACACTTCTTTTGCGTTACTAAACATATAAATAATTTTTTTTAGTTAATAATATGTTTAAAAATGTTCTCAAGTTTTAAGTAGTACAAAGAAAAGAAGAAGAAAAAGATTTTTATTTGTTTTGTTTTTACCAAATTATATAGACCACGGTTCGGGATACAAGGGCATGATTGTTCATATTTGACTCGACTCGATCATTAGTCCATAGTCTTCTCATACGATCCATTGTCAGATGCGGCTTTATCTCCTCGTTAATGCCAGTCTTGATTATGTTGTTAAGTTGAAGAAAGTCCATTTCGTCTGACAAGCTTAGCAGATCCTCTAAGGTTGCGAGTTTGGAGAAACGGCCGGTATAGAGATACTCTATCAGCAACTTCAAAGCTCCTTCTGTTAAATGTGTCTCGATTGACGATTCCTTCCCGGAATCATTCATGGTAGATACTGATGATGATGAAGAGTCCTTCCATAATTCCCACATGAAATTATCCACTTTGGTTGAATATTCTTCTGGGTTTATGCTAACTAGTGTCAAATTAGCGTTGTCTCTTTCTGCTACATTAGCATATCGATTTTCCAAAACCTTTTCCAAAGGTATTCCACCATTACTACTACTGATACTAATACCAGTATTAGAAGTGGTGTTTTTATGTGAATTATCATCATCTTCGTCACCACCGACACTGTTTAAGATTCTCGGCAAATCGATACTACTCGAAGTAAGAAACTTAAAAAAATCACAACCTTCGCTCAAAAATTCCATAATAAAAACATTTGTAAACAAAAAAAATGGAAAATATAAAGCAGAAAATTACAAAGAGATTTTTTTCAAACGTGCTTCGACAATCAAGAAAGGAATGGAGTTTGTTTTTTCTAGTGCCAAGAAAGATTCGGGGTCACTCGTTTGAAGAAAAATACGCGAATGCTCCACACGGAACCGAAATTTTGTATTGTATTGGATTGAAGACACATAACCTGATGGAGGATTTATTACTTGACACAAACACCAGAGATCTTTTTGAATTTTTCCACTTGCGCATGAGCCCTCCGGGTGAAATTGGAAAAAAATACAACAATGCCTATCGGTGGATTTCGGATTTGGTTTTGAGTATGATTGTTCACACCAATACAGCTTCTTCAGTGGGGCAACGTGTGACTTTCAAGTTGCTAATGGACGAGAAGTACCGTTCCTATACAACGTATGCAATAATTAATATGGAAGAAGAGCATTTAATGGAGTGTCTATCAAATCCACAGTTGCATAAAGGAAAGCTGTTTTGCTTTCAGCAGTTTTGCAATCCGCAACAATGTCCTTCTGAGCCATGGCATATACATGTGAACCCGGCGTTAGTTGCACGATTGAAAGTGCCAATAATCCCCGCAGGACGCGATCCACTAGATATGACCAAGTATATGTTTTGGGCAAAGAGCGACAACGAGTTACAAAAATCTTGGTTATACGGGATATTGAAATGTCGTTTACACCGACATACATTAATAGAGGATCGGGTTAAACAGACAATTGAAGCATGTAATTTTTTAACAAAGACAATTGGAGGTCGAACGACAGTAGACAAAACAGTGTATGCACTACTTGTGGTATCAGATGCCGATTTAGTCCCTAATATGGAGAATCTCAAGTCCCTATACGAAAGCGGAAGTAGTGCGTGTTTCTCAATTTACTTTGGATCAACAAAGGAGTTGGAATACCGAACATCACACTTTGAAGTAAACATTTTAAAACGGCAGCCTAACCTTAGTCCAATTCAAACTCTAATCGCTCAATCCGGAATAAACTGTAAAGTTTTTCTCTTATCACCAATCAAGAGAGCTCCAATGTACTCTGCCGTTAAGTTGGAGTCTTACATTGTTGAATTGATAAAGGCAAGAGACTACGCAAGGAGAGATTTGGAAAAAGCTAGAATCATCACAAAATATCCGCAACTAATAAATGTTAGATCTGAAGTGTCACATCTCGTTCGACTTAGTCCTCGTGACGTTAGTCATGCAGTGCAGTTTATTACAGAAGGACATTCCATCCTTACGTTTGACACTGACCCAAAAAATGTACGACGTCAACGGAAAAATGTGAAAGGAATGTTTAAAGGCTACCTCACACCAATTCGAGAGATTGAGCTTGACAACATATTCCGTGAAACTTTATTACAGTTTACCCAAGTGAGTCTATCATATAAAACTTTATTATTTTTATTCATTACAACAATAATTGTTAGTGAGTAAGTATTTTTTCATGTCGTCGGTGCTTAAAATGCTCTGATTCTCCACACAGTCCAATACGTACATTGGGGTAACTGTTTTCCACTTTAGTCTCGTAAAGTAGCCTAAATACAAATTTCCAAACATCAAAAAAAAAATTCAAAAAATATTCATATTAAAAATCTTCTTTTTTTACATAATATATTATCATAGTCAGTTTTATGTATTACCATCAATGTAGTCTCCGTAATGACCGCGGCTTGTAGCAATTAATAGAGTAGTTTTACTGCTAGCTGTAATGCAGCTTTTACTGCTAATACATACGTCCACTTCGCCACTATTTGCTACAATGATCTTGGATAGATTTTGCATACTGATGCTAAATTCTCCAAACAGTATATCAAGAACAATAAAACGGTGTTTTTTAAAAATTTGAATTGGTTGCTGCTGCGTTTTTGTAAAATTCGTCCGTTGATGGAGATATGGTGTAGTAAATAATAGTCTGTGATTTTTTAGTATGCTACCAACATAAGTAGGGAGCAAAATTTCAATGCCCCTACTTATTGCAATGTAGTAGTTGGTACATTTTACCAATTGATCTCGCACACTGTCGTAATCACAAATGTAATGCGATAACTCTGGGTCATCAACAGTCGTAGCTATTTTTAAATCACCAACCACAAGACTTTTTTTAATTTGTTTCAAAGTTTTGTTTGGACAAGATTCTACAAATATAGTCATTTTGCTAATATGCCCAGAATCGCAACGCTTGAGAGGAATGGTTGGCAAATAATCTTCATGTACAGATTGAAAATGTAATCTTGTCATGTAATCAGAAGAAAGATACTTTCTATCGCACAGAGGGCACCATAACTTTTCACTACTAACAATGTCGTCCTCACTTTCGACTGTTGTTGTTCCTTGGTGGACATTCAAAATATGTTTTAAAAGTTCATTGGAAGAACGAAATGGCTTGTGACAATAACTACATGGAAATGGATCCTTTGTTATGTCATTGACTTCCATGATGACAGCCACATCAAGACTAAAATACTTTTTTTAAGCACCTATCAAACTGTTCGTCTTATGGACCAATGGATTAATATGTGAGTAGACAAAAACTTGTATGAGAGAGTTTGGCTGTACACAGTGTGGATTATTATAAATGAATGAACAAGACACTTTATTATTTCCGTGCTGCCATACAAATAAAATAGTTGAATAAAAGACAATAGAAGACAAAGAACGGTCTTAGTACAGTAATCAGAGCAGACGTTATGTAGTAGTAGTAGTACTGTAACGTTTATTTCATGTCACAACAACTTGATACACCGTACTAAATCATGTTTTTGGTTTTATTTGTTGTTTTTCAGTAAACTGTCATCTCAATTGGACTCTAACTGGACAAATGGATTATATAAAATAAAACAAATTTTATATAAATGAAAGAGTGTTATCTAGTGAAAAATAACTATGAACTTGTTTCGCTTAGTATATAGTTATAAACGTAATCTTAAATTAGCCACAAATAATAATTGTTTTTAAATATAATATTTTTTCACCTCAAATTTACAAAAAATTATGACGAGAAGGCCTCGGTGGAAGCGGTGGAGGAACGCCATACCCTTGATTGTTGCTATATAAATTGGACACTCCCGCATCCGGAAGATGATTACGCATTGGAAGAGGAGGAGGGATGATCGGAGTTGAAGAGTTTGAAAAAGCAAACTCCAACTTAACGGTGAGGTCTTCTTCAAAAAGAGATGTAAAATCGTCTTGTAGTTCCTTGATATCAAAGTGGTTAAGTTTCCTTTCAATCTCTTTCTTGGCTTCAGACACAGGGATCACGGCTTGAGTCCAAGTTAGATTAGACACATTCTATAAACATAAATGAAATCAACATGATTTTATTGTTTAACGTTTCAAAATCTAAAAGAAAGGTTGAATATAGTATGATGCTTTTTATTGATTTGCTACCTGACGAATGCTTTCGATGGTGAATCGAATTTCAAAAGACGGAGGGGGGAAGAAAGTTCCTGTTGGTCGGTTGTCCTCCATCAAAAGGCACTTGAAAGCGATCCATGTATTTTCTCCATCGGTGTCATTGTCATGTCGTCGTCGTCGTCCGACTTTGAAAAACACCAGCATCTTGGTTGTCGGAGCCTCCACGAGTATAGGAATCAAAGGATGACTGGCGATGTAGCTAGATTCATGCAGTGTTGCAAAATCGACAATCTTTAACGAGATGGACTGGCTTGAGAATGTCAGTGTCTCCTTTTTGCAATGAGCCGATGACGATGAGGCTTGATTAATGTTGCTGCTCAACAACAAGTGATCAAGGAAGAGTTTGGGGTCATCAAAGCTGAGCCTCATTGAACAGTTTTTGATCCCAAGCTGGTGACACAAATTAACTGAGTTGTCATTAAAGCTGCATACACTCAAGTGGCTTCTGACCTGACTTCTTTTCATCACCAATTTGCAACCGTTGTTTGAAAAAGGACAGTCAAAATCTAATGCATCCAGCACACTTTCAACTGATAGATTGCGAAAATTTCCGCGACTGAATGACAACCTACATGATGGGCAGATTCGATCAGAAGGTAGCCTATTAAAACATGACACACAAATCATGTGTCCGTTACCGCAACAAAAAACATTTTCCATTGGCACCTCATGGCACACTGGACAAGTCAACTTGTCTTTAATTATATCAGTTAAATCCCTATCAGACATTATTTAAACTGTTGCAGAAAAAAAATTGCAAACTTTGACTTTGAAAAATACTTTTAAACAAAAATTGTACAAAAGTAAAATTGGCTCCAACTTAAAGCAAAGTAAAATCTTCCACCACTACCACGATCACGTCGACAGAACGATTCTTTCCCCGCTTCGTGTTATCGTGTCTTCACATGACACGGTGTTTGTAGGAGCAAGATCGAATGCATTGCATTTTTCTCATCTCCAGTAGGAAAAAAATAAAGGGTTTTTCTGAGACACAGAAAATTGTATTCTCTTTTTATGTGTTCATTTTTTTCTTCTCCAGCATTGAGGAAACAAAAATAAACAGAAGTAAATCACTTTTTTTTAATAGTTGATTTAATCAGATTTCTGTTTTTGTGTAATTGTTTTAGATCTTCCAAAAGCAATCATGGGGAAAGAGAAAAAAGACCAAGCCAATAAAAAGAAAGACCAGAAGACCAAAAAGAGACGGAAATTGGCAGATGATGATGCCACTTTTTACCGACAGTTGGAAAATCAAAAGGCGGACCAGGAATTTGTCAAGCTCAAAAGGGTTTTAAAGGTCAAAAAAATGGAAATGAGAAATTACGTAGAGGAAGTCAAGATGGGCATCAGTCATTTTCCCGGAAATAATCCTTACCTTAAGGACCAATACCCAAGTGACGAAGCAGATGACTGGGACTATGACCTCAACAGCAGATTTGTCGATTTCGACTATTTATACAAAAGTGACAGCGAGGAGGAAGAGAAGAACGCGCCATCAAAACAACGGAAGCGTCGTTCTCTGAAAAAACGGTCACGTCGACATGATACAAAGTCGGGTGCCCCGCGTTTTGGTCATCATCCTCCTCCTCCACCACCGCCTCCACCTCCACCTGCTGCAGCGGCAGTTACCTCTTTATAACCAAATGATTTAATAGCGTGCTTTCATGTATGAATTATTCATGGCTAGGATAATGAGTGTTATTAAAATGAAGACAGTTTTAATTCAGATTACAATTTAATTTGAAGTGATTTATTTAAAAGTTACTATATAGCCACCAATAAAATGTTTTACATGATTTTAGTTATATGTGTGTTTAATGAATAAATACAATTCTCGGAGTCGACGGAAAATTGAATTGGTCTTCGTCCTGAAGAAGTTGTCGCTGACGAAATCGTTGTACTTTTTCATTCATGTTATTCACCTCCTCATCTGTCAGCACATTAGCTAAAAAGACTTCATCCAACTCTTCATCGCTCATTGTTGGGAAACGAATCAAATGCTTGACAGAATTAAATTTGGCCATGTCATTTGAACTCCATTGCATTACCGTACGAAATACTTCCATCTCTGGATCCATTTGCAAATTGTCTTGACATAAAATTTGACGCATTTGCCTAATCGATGCGGTAGCCATATGGTCAGGATTGAAGAGAAATCTCGCACAGTGACAAAATGTAATCACGTCGACAGGACGCATTATAGGATTCATTAAAAAGAACTGGTTCATGACGAATCGAGTTACTGTTGGATGGAAGCAGGTTTTGCAGTTGAGTAACACTTCATTTAGGCTTTTGCAGTCCCGTCCAAACAGCATCATCAGAGGGATGTCGACTTCCATGTCTTCAATAGCAGCTACGAGTTCGGTTGATAGTTTGACATCTGGTACCAATTCTAATCCGAGCATGAGGGTTTTTAGGGATTTGATAGTGTCCTTTGAGTACGAGAAATCTTCAACAGCTTGTCTGTTACCCCATATTTTCAAGAGTGATGACGAAATCTTTTCTTCAGACAACAGAGTTTCGTCAAGTCCAGTGTTGTAGTCGTTTGCGAATTTGAACACATGAAACAGGGCTCCTTTTTGTGACGCATCAGTCATCATGTCGTAGAACAGTGAACGGTGATAATGAGTTGAACTGGAAGGACAAGCAAACAAGCACCTTTCCGAGTTGACGTCTTTGGAAAACTCCCGGAGCAAATCCATGGCTGCCTTACAATCGCCTGGATCAGCATTTACCAAATTCACCAGTCCGGGAAAGATAAAATCGTCCTCAATCACGTTGGGGGAGTCATATTTTTTGATCAAAAACTCGATAATCTTGGACACCAGCGTATAAAACTCCAAACCATAATAATTTTGGCATGTCTGGTAAAAATGGTGTTTTTTGCTAATTGACAATCCTGCCGCCAACTGATATACATAGGCCGCCAAAACACCGACTGGAACATATTTGTCGCTGTACAATGTGAAGATATCGTCCACCAAGATCTGAGATGAGTAAAACCACGCTTCTCCGGTATGAAGAAACTGCAACAAGCATCATAACGAAAAGGTAATGTTTAATATACTTTTTTAAATTGTGAATACATTTTTAAACTACTACTAATAATAAGAAATGTAATCATACCTTCATCAGTCTGTCTCCCGATTTGGGCCTTGCTTCTTGCCAGATTGTGTCCCTGGAAGGAATGGTAAGCCCCCAACCCCTCATGATGAATGTATTGACATAAAATCTTCCTGCTTTGACTGTTTGAAATCGATCAAAATTATTCCACAAAAGGTACAGCAAGTCTTTAACGCTGGTGAGATCTTCCCAACTTTTTGGAGATGGTGGAGGGTTAATTGCTTCCTCATTCTCTTCGTCCTCGTTGATTTGTTCATCAGGCATTCCTCTTAAGTAATCTGGAACTACTATGTCACTGATCTCGAAACTGATTTCTGCTGCATCATCGTGGTGCTGCTCTTCTCCTTCGTCGGGGACAACCGCGTTATGAGGACCAACTAATTCGTCACCTGTGTCTGAAGCTTTGTCGGGGTCCGTTGCTTCGTCACGGCTCCCTGCCTTGTCACGTGTTTCTGATGATTCGTCGCGGATCCCTGTTTCGTCATCTGTGTCTGATGCTTCGTAATGACTTCTTGCCACATCACCTGTGTCTGCTTCGTCACGTATCAATGCTGAATCGTGATCGGGTGCATTGTCAATAATTATCAAACTACTGTTACTACTACTGCTGCTACCGGAACTTTCGAGTACTCTGGGTTTGCGATATGGTCGAAATTCCAAGTCGTCGCTACTACTCGAACTGCTATACCCCGACATGTCTTTTTGAGAATTTTCGAAACCAAACTTATTTTGAAAACAATAATTTTAATTTCAAAGGTCAAATTCTAATCAAACTCCTGCTCCCCTGCTTTTGCTTGTTATGCTTCAGATGAAGAAATGTGCAGGCATGAAATAAAAAAAAAATAAGGCACGCAAAATCAAGACAAAGAAAAGTTTTAGTGGGGCAAGCTGAGTTACAATAACGCATTGTATTTTGGATTTATTACTAACATAAAACAACTATAAACTATCAATAAGTAATTATTGCAATTTATCTAGTTCTCTGTTTAATAGTGCATATATACAAACTAAATTCATGTATTGTATTCAATGGAAATATTAACAAAAGTCAAAATTATCTAGTTGTCACTTTCGTAATAAACGTCTGAAATGTATTCGTCATTCTTCCACTTCCAGAAAACAGATTCCCGGATGCGTTTGGTGTAGACTGAAGGGTGAACGGTTGAAACGTCTGGTTGATAGTTTTGATCTGGATTAAGTGTCTTGAGATATGCCTCCAAATGTTCACAATTCTGCAAGTGTAAGAATGATAAAAATGTATATATCACATTAGCATAAATTAAATATTAAAGTATTAAATTTAAAACAGCTTTTGTTTTACCTTCATGTGAATCATGTCTCTAGTTGCCCTGTCCATGAACGCAAGACATGCCTGGCATTCATAGTACATGTGAAACTGTTGGTTGTGTTTAGCAGGAGAGTTGTTATGTGCCAAACCGCACTTGATACATTTGTGGCGAAACGTCCCTGGACCCCGTCCTCTGGTCTCGGAGGCTGAAGGCCTGGTAAGAGGTCTCTTCCAGGATGGAGATTGTTGTTGTGGTTCGTCACTAACCTTGCGTTTGCGTGGTGGTGGATCCTTGGGCCGTGAAAAATTGTCCGTGATTTCGTCTTGCCCGATTTCATTATAATTAACATTCGGTACCACTCTTCCTGCATGAGTGGTGTACGTGGTAGCAGATTTAAGCTCTTTTGATTTTTGTTTCTTGGTCGTTCTTGATTTTCTGGATTTGTTTCTTGTTGTTACTACAGTTGTAAAAAGTGGCTCTGAGGAAGATGAAGATGCTGGCGATGACGAGCCCGATTTTAATAACTTTTCTGCAGCGTTAGAGGAAGATTTGCCTGGTGGTGTGAATATAGCAGTATCATACATACCATCTTCTTCTTCTTCATCTCCATCGTCAACAAGGTTGTCTTCATCATGTTCGTTGGAGTTGCAACCTTCCTCTTCGTCTTCAAGATTTGCATTATTAGAGTCTTCCATCTCGCCTACTGTATTAGCATTATTAGCGTCATCGTTCTCTGGATTTACAATTTTTCCTTCATACGAGTCTGCTACATTTTCAAAGATATCATCAGCATCATCATCATCAGCCTTTTCAGTTTGAGTACGGGTTGCGTTGCCATTGTCAGGATGTTGTTGATGATTATGTGGACTGTTGATAAAGTCTCGTGCATCTTCATATATGCTTTCAACGCTTATATCTTGCACTTTCTCTCGGGTAGTGTCTTCCGCAGTGTCAGTGGTTTCTGCGTACGGGTCTATAAATATCCTTTCTTTTGCAGTGCTCATTGCATCTGGTTCAGACCTTTCATGCAGTTGTTGTAGAGAAAATTGGAGGTTGTCGGCCCACTGTTCAAAGCATGAAGGGACGCATTTGTAATTGACGAAAGGAAAAAGCCTTCGACCCTGCGCTACGAGTATGTCAATCTGGGTAGGAAAGTGGTAAATGGAGCTGATAACACTCATTACAGCCTGGGTTGTTGTCAACAAGTCATTTGGGGTAGAATGGCGCTTTGCATAGCAATTGGACACCCACTCTTCAGTTGCAAAGTTCATTTGCGTAGAAAAATTAAAATGGTTGTTTTCTCCCCAGTAGATGGAAAAACCAGAAAGCATTACAAATTGACCCGCCTTTTGATTGACATGAGTGAGCTTGAGGTGTGACGGAATCCTATCCTGCCTAATCCACAGGTTATGCGTGGGCCATTCGTTGGACCCAATTTCATCATTTAGCCAATGTAAAAAATCAAAGTATTGAAGTGGGCTGATGACGCTCAATATCTTTCCTTTTCCTTCGTACATGAAGTTGATTGATGGCAAACAATCTGGACTTCCTTGCAGTTGAATCAATGAATCACCAGGACAGAGGATGGCCTGTTTTTTTTGGACACGGTTCTGGAATGCGTCTTGGAGATAATTAAAATTCATTCCGACTTCTCTCATTGCCTCGCTCTCATGTTGAATGAGGTTGGAAATGTTGCCAGTATAAAAGAGCCAGTTGGATTTGTCAGCCTCATCAAAGTTCATTTTTTCTTTCAGCATTTGTTTCCTGTCCATACAAAATTATTGTTAATTCATTTTTTGTTAAGCAATTAGAAATAGAGACAAAATAATATAATTATTGTTGTAATTTGATGTTACCGTAATTTTCTTGAAGATTGCTGTATTGCAGTTGGCAAGTCTAGTTTCGCCGTTTCGGAAGTGTCGAGCATTATGAAAGGGATGTCATCAACCACCATTGTCGTCTTTTGTTTAAAGAATGATAATTGTTTTGTTTGTATCCCCTCTGCAAATACTGGCATGTTGACACGGGACTCGTCACTCCGTAACTCGAGCACGACAGCGCCGTACTTTAATAGAGGAGTACAGTATTTCCGGTATAGAGCTGGAAGATTGCTCAATTCATTCATTGTGACGGTGCATATCGGGGCATCTGCAACTTGTCTGCCTCTGACCTCTCGCTCCATGGTGTTGTGGTACCAGCCTCGCATTGCAGACTTTAGTCTCCAGTTGAAACTAAGCATCCTGTTCTGCGTATAACATATCTTTTGTTGACGACAGTCCTTTATAATTTCAGTTGATTCAAATTGCCCATTGGACTTTAATCGTGCAACATGAGACTTTGTTTGATGGAGAAACATGCTGCATTTGTCGAAACCGCTTCCGTGCATGACACAAAGTCGCAAAGCATTTCGGAGCCTTGTAATGACCAAGAATTTGCCTAGGTCCACTTCTGGTTGCGACGAGTGTGCTTGTATAGTTACAACATGGTCCCAGTTTTTCACTGGCTCTATTTTCACAATGTGAGAACTGTAGTCAATCAGTAAAATTTTCAAAGCTCGGCAGAGCGCGTGCAGCAAAGTAAAATGAATGCGTTGTTCTTTGTCAGGTTCATCATTGATGATGGACAGCCATGTTAGGACGTTGCATCTCCTTTGAAAGTAAAAGTAAGCAAGGAAAAGTAACTGTTTTCCAGTAATAGAAGTGGTGTGTTCAGTTTCATGCCACATGACACTTAAAGTCTTCCAAATATCTTGCTCTCGATTCTGTTGGTCAGTTAAAAACACTGGAATAAATCTCGCAGCAAACTCTGGCAAAAGTTGCATAGACGATTCATGACAATAGTTCCAGCTTGAAGGTTGCTTGCTAAACAAATCGTTCACAGATCTGCACTGGTGGTTTAAGCTTACAATTTCATTGTTGATAATGTCTCAAAAAGAGTCAGAATAAGGAATTGTTAAAAGTTTTTGCAATTGTGTCTGCGTCACTGACGCCTTGTCAAAAGTGCAGATAAAATCGTTCTTGTCGGTCGCAATAACTTCAATCTTGTTCAAAAAGGACACAATGTCCTCAACCGGGAAACTTGTAGGCAGAGCCATCGTGATTGCAAACAGGTAGCGATGCTATCAGACCCAAAACAGAACTGACTCATTCTTCTCTGAGCGGCTGTGGTATTAGGAAAAAAGAAAGATTCTTCCTTCTTTCTTTTATTAGTTTAAACTCAAGTGAACTTTAAGCATCATTTGCATTTAATATGAACGAAGCCGGTGGAAGAGGAATCTGTGAATCTGTGAGTTGTGATTTTCCACAAAGGCTCATTTACATAGACTATCATTCAGATTTAGAGATAAAACAGTTGAGGTCAAGTTTAAGTAGTCTTCTACCTCACAGTGTGGATATTACTGACGAGTACTACGACTGCCACAAAATAGCTTATTTTGTGGTACACGAGTTGAATAGTAGTAGCAATCAGGTATTGACGACTCCACGATTATTCCACGCCTTGGGAAACAAGATTCCGTTGGTGCACTTTCAATGGATCGAGGACATGAATAGAGAGAAACGTTTTTTTGAACCTTCCGCGAATGAGAATCGCTATTTTGCCAAAAACCGTATAAAATGTCTCAGAAAATGCTGCTCTTACGGTGAAACATCAAACCATCAAAAACTGTTTGGACAGTACATGTTTGTACTTCCAGGATGTCTGCCCTTTTTCGGAGATGTGGACTTTGACGTGACAGAGTATTATATCGCGATGCAGAGTCACGGGGCAGGTGTATTTTTAAACCTACATGACGTTATCCAAGCCGCCCAAATCTCAACAAAGCAAGTGATAGTCTTTTCAACAAAAGCTTTTCCTTTCAAGAAGTGGACTTGGGATTGGAATCTCAGGATTTTTGATGCAGAAGGTACATTGTTATAAAACTCTACAATACACTACAAGACTCTCTACCACAGATTTTAACTTTTGCTTATCTACCGAACAGAAATCAGCGATACTTATGGGTGGGCAGTGTACGATGTGAGCTACGTTTTCGACTGTGTGCTGGCAAACGCTATCCTGACTCCTACCAATGATCACATTTTTAACCGTTACGCAATGATCCCATATATGATAAAGATGTAAGCCCTCACATGAAGAATGCGTAAATTAATTGTAACTTAATGATTGTCAGGACCTTGATTTGTTAATGCAGGCCGGATGTTAACTACAATGCCAAAAACATTTTCCTCGATTACCAATTAAAAGATGACTTGGCCAGGTGGGAGAAAAAACTGAATGCTATTCTACCAGAAAATGTTTCCCTGACTTTGGACTACCGTTCGGTAAATGTCAAGTATTTTGTGCTGGGAGAGACACCTTCAGAGCCTGCAAAAGTCCTTTCTTCGCTGCTGTGCAAACATGCTATACATGAGGAGAAAATAGTTACGCGCCAGGACTGGTTGGAGGAAATCGCACGAGAAAAAACATTTTTCGAACCTTTACAGAAACATTCAAACGATAATGATGATGATGATGATGAGACATGTAGCGTAAGCTATTGGAAATCGTCGACTCCGTGGTACGATGAAAAATATGAATTTAGCCAAACTGAATTGAAACCAGACGAATGCCAAATCAGATTAATTTTTGCCGGGCGCTGGATCGCAAGCGATATTCAGGTGGACTCGAATCTAAAAGACGGAACCGGACAACCAGTCAACCCGAAGCATTACAGAAATTTCATCTTGTCTAGAGAATCGTTTGAGGTGGATGGGAAAACGGTAATGACGAGAATAAGTGGGTGGGTCCAAGAGTGAAATAATTTTATAGTTCAACAAAAATTCATGTTTGTTAATATTATTCTTATCCTTGGCTAGTTATAAATGTATCTACACAAATGTACTCAAATTATTGATTGGTAGTTTTCTTGTTCAATCCTTCCTTGACCATTGCTGCAAAAAAAATAATCGCACTTTTTTAAATAAACGAATCATTTTTTGTTTCATAAAGTCAAACTGTCTTGTGTGTTTTCTACCTTCGAGGGCGTCTGGACCCGGAAGGTAATCAGTCATCTGACTGGAGGCGGTTGTAGAAACTGAGGGAGTCCTTCGAGTGACTCTTTTTTTCATAATCTTGCTGGGATGAGGAAGTTCGAGCGTGGTGTCAGTCTCATCACCACCAGTGTCATCCTCTGCAGTTGCGCTGCCATCATCATTGTCTCCGCCGCCACCAGTGTCTTCGCCGCCATCAGAGTCTCTGCCATCATCAGTGTCTCCGCCTGCATTAGTTTCTCTGCCATCGGTTTCTCTGCCGTCGGTTTCTCTGCCATCAGTGTCTCTGCCGCCATCAGATTCGCTGCCATCATCAGTGTCTCCGCTGCCATTAGTTTCTTTGGCGCCAGATTCGTCGTCAGTAGTGTCGTCGTCATCCGTTTCATCGTCATCAAGATCGACTTCTTCGTTTTCGAAATCACTGTCTTCAGCCGCTCGAATTGCGAGACGTCTATTGTAACGTGCTAAATTTCGAGCGCAGGTCGTGTGTAGATGGCGAGTATAGGCACGCGTCGTGGTGAATCTTGACTTGCAAACACTACAATTAACTGGACAGCAATCGGCCATCTCGTGTCTAGCCCTGGCGAATTTCTTGCAATTGGTACACTGGTACTTTAGCAGCATTTTCTTGTATACGATTTTGTTGGAGTACTTTTTCTTGTTTTTGCGAAAGATTTCAAACGTTGGTTTCGTCTGTGGTGGCGGGCGCTGCGCATTGTCTCCTTGACCAGCGAGGCGCATCTCTATCCGCTCCTTTGAAAACGAAAACTCGCTCTCCAGTTTTGGAATTTTGACGCCCAGCTCTTGGCACTTTTCGAAAAAGTGGAGGTGTGCTCCGTAGACCTCTTTTAAAAATTGCACGTGGTTTGCTCTGTCCGGAAGACAATTGTTATCCAAACACTTGCACTGAGTGTTAAAAATGGTGTCGGGTAGTTGAAGCCACTCGCTGTCCATGTAGTTGAACGTCAGCGCACATGCGTCCTCCTCCACGATGACTGCAATTAATAATAAATCAGTTAATGTGTAACAATCAGTGTTATGTTGTACTTTACCTTGGTAGTAGGCGTCGGGTGCCACAAGTACAGCGTCGCCCGGCTCCTGAGTAAACTCGAACCACTCGAGAGATTTCTGCGTTGCCCTGTCGAGATTGTGGAGGTTAAACACGCAGGTTTTGTGCTGCGCGATATCCTTGCAAAGGGGCTTCTTTGCGTTGATGATGACCGTGTGTGCCATTCGCACAAATACCGGACGCAGGTTGATGTTGGAGCTCCTGGCGGCCACGACCCACTTTTGCCTTCCGGAAATTAAGAGGTTGAAATTGCCGGCGAGAAAGTCCCCCCTTTGGAATCCGTTGCAGTGGCCCTTCTGACTAAAGAGGAATCTGGAGGTGGAGATGGCTTCCCATTCCGGCTTCAAGAGTGGGGGACCACCAATGGGGTGCTTAAAGTCGTCCAACTGGTACGTTTCGCTAAACTCTTTCCCTGCGGGTGTTGACAGAGTCGTCATGTTGTAGTACACGCACTCGTGCCAAGGTTGTGCTGCGGCGTTGTAGCACTTGGCGGAGGCGTCGTAGATTTGGGCGTGGGCGCCCGTGGTGCCTTCGTAATCCGGATTGGAGCGAAACGTGTCGTAGGTCGCTGTCGGGAGAATTTCCAGCGGGTATTTGTACTGCAGACATCAGTAAACAATTACTAGTTACAAGTTAATTTAGACGATTGTTGACTGTAACACTCACCACAAACATGGGGAGCTTTTTTGCAAACTCTCGGTTCCTCTGGTTGAACATTTCCGCAAACGAGAGCATGTTGCGGAACGTCCATGGGGCCGGTCATCTGAAGAGTGGGCACGAAGAATCTGTTTCCCGAAGGCTTGTGGGTGAATTCAAATTGGAGACTACTGCCGACTGTTGGGTTTGCTGTTCTCCATTCCACCTTTGGTTGTTTATTAGCGCTTTCACTCTCGTCTCGTGTCCTCTTCATTTTAACTTGAATGATTATTTTTTTAAATAAAAATAATGGAGAAGCTCGATCTGTGGGATAAGCAAGAATTTTTGCCGCTGCGTACATATGTTGCACACACATGCGCATATTTGCTGCACATTTTTTCTTCCACTCCGCATGGTTTGCTGTTTTGTTGATTTACACGATGGAAAAGCAGTAGGATTTGTGGATCGAACGGTAATTTAATTAATTATTTGCATGGATTTTAATTTTAAAACGTAAATGTCAATCACACACGAGAAAAACCATGAGCCTTTCGCTCTTTTGCGGGAGCGATTTGCAAAAAATACTCGATCGAGCTGATGGCACCTTTTGTGCACACAGGCTGACGTCGCTTTCCGGCTTACGAGTCTCCGGAAGTTGTCAATTACATCAAGCAGGGGTTCGTCTTCGTCTTCATCTTCAAACGGAAAGGAGGGAGAGTTCCAAGACTAGAGATGAGGGTGAAGCTGAAGCAGCAGGAGGAGGAGAAACGCCAGCGGGACCATGTGATGGGGTAAGGTATTTTTAATTATTTAATGAGGTTTTACATTTTTTTTTAATCAGTGTACAAGGTATCTTGGCTTTGTGGTCGACCTCCAAGTGCACCGGGCTGCTTGATAAGTTGAACATGTGCAGCGATCGGGTCGGTCGGCAAAGGATTAAAGTAGATCAAGCTGATCCGGCCAAAGTGAAAACAGAGATGGAAATTGACGATTCTTCTAATCCCTCCACTCCGAGTTCCAAGGATTGTGCGAGGAAAATAGCGATCATGTGGACTACGATAACTTTCAGCACGGCTGCTCCAGGTGTCTGGATCTGGAACACTCCAGCGAAGAATCCGGTTCCATACTTTAAGAACTTGCCCCTTTCACTTGGTGCGACTTATTCCAGCACCCAGAGGAACATGAATCGTGTCTGCTCCGGTATCCAAAAAGTTCTTGAAAATGGCTAGTATTGAAGATTGCTACACCTGTGCCACCGCTCCAGTTGTGTCTCTTCCCCAGCTGATTCGTCACCGCGTGGCACTGGAATAAATCCGCGTTCGAGAAGGTATTTAATTAATTAATGAGTTTTTGATTATTTTCATTTTAAAAATCATTGTGCAAGCTGTCTCGGTTTTGTGACCAAGTTCCGAGCGTTAAAATCGAGGTGGGCGACCTCCAAGTGCATCGAGCTGCTTGATAAGTTGAACACGTGCATCGACCGGGTCAACTCCAAATCGAAACCAGTAAAGGAGGTGAGTTGAAAAGAGTTTTTTCTGTTTCTTTCATTCTCTCTTTCTCTCTTAAACCTAATTAGCTGATTAAAATAATTAATGGCGCTTCGCGCCCACTTTGTCAATATTATTCGCTCGCTCGCATTTCATTGTAGCCGGGCGAACTCCAAGTGCACCGAGCTGCTTGATAAGTTGAACACGTGCAACGACCGGTCAACTCCAAAGATTTTCGGGAAATATAAGGAGGGAGAGTTCCAAGACTACATGTGGAGGGGCGGCGGTACTGGAGGCGGAAGCTGAAAAAAATGAGTGCAGAATAGCTGCAGGGGGAAGAGAAACGCCAGATGGACCTCCAAGTGCACCAAGCTGCTTGATAAGTTGAACACGTGCAACGACCGGTGAGTTGAAAAGAGTCATTTTTAAAGCCCCATGATATTTGTGTTTTGTTTATAACTTAATGGAATTTCTTAAATCCACAGGTCACCAGGCACGGAATCATTCCAAGAAAATCCGGTTCCCTGTGCGCAATGTCACGAAACATTTCTTGATAAGCAGTCCCTCCAAAGCCGCTGCAAAACTGAGCCGGTGGACTCTCAATTCGCATATTAATTCCCCCGAGGGAATTTCTAAGCGTTTGGTAAGGTCAAGTCACTTTAATGTCATTTAAAGCAATTAATTAAAATCCTTTTCCTCCCTAATCTTCTTTTTCTAGAATCTCATTTGCCACGCACTGCTCGAAAGGTAATTTTAATTAACTACTGTAATCGGGCATCGTCTTCGTCGTCATCTTCAAACGGAAAGGAGGGAGAGTTCCAAGACTAGATGTGGAGGTGTCGGCGGAAGCTGAAAAAGAGCAGGATCGCTGCACAACAATTTGATCGATAAGCTGCAGGAGGAGGAGAAACGCCAGCAGGACCATGTGATGAGGTAAAGTATTTTTAATTATTTAATGAGGTTTTACATTTTTAAGATCAGTATGCAAGGTTTCCCGGCCAAGTGCACCGAGCTGCTTGATAAGTTGAACACGTGCAACGATCGGGTCACCTCCAACTGAGATTTCGTGTAGAGAAGGTGAGTAGAAAAGAGTTAAATCTCTAAAGCCGCGTGATTTTTCTGTTTAAAAAAAATTTAATTGAATTCCTTAAATCCACAGGTGAGAGCGGAGTCGTTAATCGGTGGAGAAACGCCTAGCAGCTCAAACAATCTGGCGTCGTCGTCGCACTCCAGTTTGAGCGAACCAGCGACTCGGTTCGGAGCAGAGGTAATTAAATTATGATTAATTATAAATTGTTTGAGAGGATAGTGAAGATGAGCCTGATTTTTACTGATGAATCATGACTCATATATTCATGGGCTATTTCGTCGTCTCGCTTATCTCAACTCGATTTGTTTTGACTTGGATTATTCCCGTTGCGTTGTCAGTCGTGTCTTATAGACATTGATTACTCAACTTTTAAAGATTTTAAAAGATTTCGAATTTGCCGATTTGTAAATTAGTTCCTATTCTACATACAACACAATTTGGTAACTTATTTAACTAATCTGAAAGTTGATTAGTTAAATAATACACTTGTGGATCGGCGAGAGAAAGGCGAAAGACAAAACGACTTCCTGCAATTGATGATGGATGCACAGGCAGGTCTTTTGAAGGAAGAGGAGCAGTCCAAAGAAACTTTGGAGGTGATGACAGGAACTTCACAGCAGAAGACTCTGCGAGCAGCAACACCTTCACAACGACGCAAAAATTCACGTTTGACGATAACTCCATCATAGCCAACAGCCTGCTTTTCCATCTCGCCGGATTCGATACACTCCAGAGTCTTTTTTGCTTTACGCCACCTACGAACTGGCAGTGAAACCGGAGGTCCAAGAAAAGCTGTTGGAAATCAGGAAGAAGATGGAGGAAAACGGGGGAAAGTTGACATATGAAGCTGTAATTGAGATGCAATATATGGACATGTTTATCAATGGTAATTGTTTGCATATATTGATTTCATATTGTTTATTCTATTTAAATTGTCCCATTCTAATAGATCACTTATATTATTTCGTTATATAGAGACCCTGAGATTACTACCACCGGCCACAAAAACGGAAAGGATGTGCACTCAGAAGTATGCACTTTCGGTAAATGGTAGTGAAGTGGTTATAGAAAAAGGCACGTTAGTGTCGCTGCCAGTTTGGGGTATGCAACGTGACGAAAAGTATTACGACAATCCCCTGAAATTTGACCCTGAAAGGTTCAAGCCCGCAGAAAAGGCGAAAAGACATCCTTACGCTTTCGCACCATTTGGCCACGGACCAAGAAACTGCATTGGGATGAGATTTGCTCTTACTGAGGTGAAGGCGGTTATCGCCACATTGATTCATAAATTCAAAATTGAACCTTGCTCGAAAACCGATATTCCTCCAAAGTTCGGAAATACAAATACTTTGAAGCCAAAGAACGGAATGTGGTTACATTTTCAGGCCAGAAATGTTGAAGAATGAATTTTTTATGCTGTGATAATTTTAATTCAGTGACATTGTCAGTTTTATTGATTAATTAAGACGATAAAGTTTATGTACAGGCAACGTTATGTTGATCTTTCAGTCTTTTACAATGAAAGAGAGAATGATAAGCCTCATTTAATACAAGTCGGAGTTAATTAATTAAATTAAGTCTAATTTGAGTCTAATTAAGTCATTGATTTGAAAATTGTCAGTTTTGCTTTTAACAACCAAATAACATTTTCATAAAGATTACAATAAATGGCTGAAAAGCATTCATCTTTTCTATAAAAACTATTGAGATTGCCAGTATTACTACATTTATTTAAAGTTGATTAAATTAAAAACTTAATTTATAATGAGAAAATTACTAAATTCAATAATACTTAATGTACAAACTTAATCATTAATTAATTATAGGCTATCACCAGACTGAACATTTATTTCTGGGGTTCATTTTCCCTCCTACGGGACAATTCCAATCTCTTGCAAAATCCTCATTATTCATGAAGGTTCCTTTTACCCTAAATTCGGCAGGACTGTGAACACCCGTCACAATGCTGTGCTTCGTATACTCTGGTCTCTGCACACTACACCAGTTCTGAGCCGCGCTTATCCAGAACATTTGCTGAGGACTGTACTCTAAGCCCGGAAGTGCCTTCTCCTCCACTTTGCCATTTCGCTGTAGCCAGTACTGATAACCCCTGTACGCCTGTTTAATACCTCCAAGATCCGCGATGTTTTCTCCCTGACCTCTTTCGCCATTAAGCCTTAGACCAGAAGTTCTGTGCTGGAAGCCGTTGTAGAGGTCAACGACGCACTGCTTTCTCCTGTTGTAGGTATTTTTAGTTGAGGCAGCCCACCAATTATTATGATTTCCCTGCTTATCAAACTGATGACCTTGGTCGTCGAAGCCGTGGGTTATCTCGTGCCCGATAATCCAGCCGATGGCAGCATAATTTAAATATTTAGGTCGGGTCGCGTTAAAAAAGTGCTCTTGGAGAATTGCCGCGGGAAACTCTATAACACGAGAGCAATTAAATTAAAAATCATTTATTTTTGTTTGAAAATCTTTTAAATAATCTTCAGATTTTATTTCCACTTACGGATGGAATTTTCTTGTGGAAGATAAAAGGCATTGACCACTGCGTTTCTTCCATGAGTCAACCAGTCATTTCGTCTGATAGGAGTTCTCAGCTTTCCAAAATTCTGTTTCATTGCGCCAATCAGGAGATTGCGGATATTTCCAAAATAATCTTTCTCGTCAAATCGGAAGTCCTTGTATACCGAGCTTATCTTTGCGTCACTCTTGTGCTCTTCTGGATAACCAATGTGTACAAGCATCTGGAGCGCCTTCTCTCGAGCCTGCATTTTTGTGTATGAATCCATCCAGGTTTGTTCCTCCAGGATATCTAGGAAGGCTTGTCGAATGTCCTTCACCATTTGTAAGGCTTCGTGCTTAGCCGAGTCTCTGAAATATCTGCGGACGTACATAGCTCCCACGGCATTGCCCATGTTTTGGGAAGCGATTTCAACGCACTCCTTCCAACGGGGCTTCCTATCCTTTTGTCCAGTAATTTTTGACGTGAATTGTTGCTGGAGATTTCTGGGCTTATCATGGAGGAAAGGAGCGGAGCCAGAAATGACCCTCCAGACGGCATAGTTTGCCAGGGCTTTTTGTTCAGTTCTTTGAAGAAGGTTGAAAAAGCATTCCAGGTACTGTGGCACAGAGACCATGATAACCTCGTCTCCACTGATTCTTATTGGTGCGGGAATAAGCCTCTGGAAAAGTGAGAGCCATGGAACCTGAGGATATTTTTCTGACAACTGATTAACAGTCATGGGATTGTAGAAGGCAGCAGCTTGGCGGTTATCGGGTCTGTAGAAGCACTGGGATATGCCTACTTCTAAGTTGACAGCATCCAGCATTTCCCTCTTGGCCGTGGGCTTATCAGCTCCCATCGCTACGGCCATGTCTACCATGAAATTGTAATAGCTGGACACAATTGGTTCATTTAGTCCTCTCTTCATCACATGGTCCGATAAGCCCAGGATTGGCTCGCCAATTGTGATGTACCTTTTACCCACATTTCTGAGGTCAGGTTCCAGGCTTATCTTCATGAAGTAGTCCATTCCAAATCCAATTTCCTTAAACCAAACGGCAAAGTTTTCCCAACGGAACTCATCCCTTCGAGACCACCGAGAACCCTCCAGAACGGGCCATCCTCCAACTTCTTCGAGTGCTTTGATAAGAGGTTGAAAGGCTCGTGCTTGAATAAGTCCCGTATTCATGCAACTCTTGTAGAGTGTCTTGACCAATTTAAAGGGTGTTGCTTCTCTTATAGAGATGCCTTCCTCAAAAATTGTCTTCAGTTGATAAGCTACTTTGTCCCTGATAATCGAGAATTGCGTTACCTCAACTTGATCCCGCGCGATCTGTGTCTTACGGTTGAAGCCACCACATGCAAAAGTGTAGAAATCCTCACAAGGATCCATAACTTCATCCATTTGGGATTTCACCAGATAAGCCTGGTCATGGCACATGGAACTGGAGCAAACATCTCTTTTCCCATTTTTCTGGGGCACTCTGAAATTTCTTCTTGAAGGAGAAGATGCACCTGTTGATGACTCATTTTGCTTCTTTTGTCCATATCCATAAAATTGGTTTTGTCGTTGTCCAAGATAACTTTGTTGTGGAGGCTGCTGCTGAAAAATTTGGTTTGTAAGGGGATCCCATTGTAAAACAGGTTGCTGCTGCTGGTAAAGATAAGCCGGGTTCACGTTACTCGCAGAAGTGAGTAAAGAAGATGCGCCACTTCCATCGCCCCGGGCATTTTGTCCACGTCCAGTGCCAGCAGAAGAAGAAGTGTAATGATCTGTTTTGTGAGGTGACCACAAAAATTACGTTCAAGTTCAAAACAATGAAAGGTATAAAAATGTCAAATTTTGTTTTACTACGCAATTCATTCACATATTATAATGCTACTAATGTGTTATCGGAGGATTAAGACTTATCTGAGACGCACATCAGATAGTACGTACTATTGTTACTATAATAGGGTCATGTGATGTTCATGTGTGCACAAAATATTTTTTCCTTATTACGCATTCCACTCAAGAAAGTTCATCGCATCGCATAAAAGGAAAAAAGAGTGAGAATGAAACGAAGAAAATCATTGTTATCGTCACTTTAATAACAGGGTACTGTTTTCAGATCAATAAGTGGACACAAGAATGTAAACAAGATTTGCGAAGAGGTGAGGCGAGGTGATTTGGTAACTGTGAGTCGAAATTGATTTAAAGGTTTTTATTGCTTTGTTGCCATTTTGATTGAAAATCGACTGTGTCCATTTATTAATGGTGAAGCTAAAAGCAAAATGAAAATGAAGTGAGACATAAAAAGAGTGAACAGTGAACAATGAGCAAAAAAACCTGTTTCGTTCACTGGAGCTGATCCCCTCATCTTCAACTTTATTCATGAAACTTCTTCAGATGTTTAATAATTTAATAGTTCACACAGTTGGCTAATGTCAAATCAAAAAAGGAACTGGCCAGGTGTTAATTTAATAAATAAATGTGGCCTACGATAACCGTACAAGAAAAAAACTTGATTTTTTGGTGAAAATTATTATACATAATTCGACATGAAACACTGCAATGATTCATGGACATGTACGCATTCATTGTTGCTGGTAATTAATCAGACTTTGTTGAAGAAGTTTAGACAGAAAAACTGGATGTTTGCAAAAATAAACAAGGAAACTCAAACAGACAGTGACAGACTGACACAAGATGAGTCGGGTCAAAAGGGTTATCAGTGTCGGTCCGAGATTGTTGAACTTATCAACTGAGCTTTTTTAAAGTAAAAAGTTGAAGGACCGGAGAGTTTAGCTCTTTTTTGGAGTAGAAAAATACGAACTTTAAGTTTTAACTGGAAGTGAAGATTTTTTTTGCTTGTTTTTGCTTCAATTGAGAAAAAACGATCGATAAGTTGACTTGACATGAGTCATGTCATGTCTGTGATCATTTCATTTGAATACCAGATATTTTCCCCTTTTGTAATACCTGGCAAAAATTAATGAGGGTGAGGTGCATAAACTGCGAAAAGTGAAAGAAAATTGGTTATTTTCCATTTTTCTTCCCAAAAATCTTGTGAGAGACAGCAAGAGATGAATATCCTGATTGTGGCCAAATATCTTATCATTCATTACCATTAAATGAAATAAATTGAACAAGCTGTAAGAATTTCAATTTTTATGTCTTTTTTTTGTAATGTGAGAAGTGACGGGGGTGGTAGCGATCAGAAAAACCAACAACGAACAAAAAATAAATAAAATGGTCATTGATGTGATACGATTCAAGTTTTTTTTTCAGACAAGAGACAACAAAAGAATAAAGAAATAATTAATTTACATAAATCGAAAATGTTGTCTTGTAGTGTAGTAATGTAATGTAGGTATTAAAAATTATTGTTTAACTTTGCTCCCTTGCTTACTCAACTCAATCCTAAATGACTTGTCATCATGTGGACACAAGTGGCCACATTCTTAAATCTTGGATTTTCAGAAAACAGGTATTTATTTGAAACTGTTTGAAATATGGAAATCGGAGGAAAAAAAGATTAAAATTGTAAATGACCTTTTTTATTTACTGTTTGAACAAGATAAGATTTTTTTTTTCCTTTTGTGTGCAAAAATCTCAATAAAAATGGGGATTTTGTAGATGAGATGAATAGATAATGCAATTTTATAAACTGTTTACGGATACCTATGAAAATTATGTGAGGGAATGTGATCGGTGAAGTGAAGTGAAGCCACTTTTACTTTTTCATTTGCTTTTGCTTCTGTGTGTCCACCTGTGTCAAGTCAAAAGTTCTATGAACTCCTCCTTTCTCCATCTCATCTCCTTAAAAAAATTCCATCTTATTATCAAGATGAGCGGATCAGATCATATTACTTTACAAAACTGTACGCACCTGCAATCTTCAATTGTTAAGTTCAAACTGACTCTTTCAAGCTAAAACTGGGATTACCGCCGGCCACATTAAAAAATGCAACCGGAGCCATAAATACATTTTTTCCAGTAGAATGAATATAATGTGGATAGTGGATACAGTATAAAATTTTAATTTAAATTTATGCAAATGAGCCCGTCTCCTTTTTTAGTATTTTACTTGTTTCCAAGTTTAACTCTATCTAACCTACATCAGTTTTGTACCAGGATACACCGGTCACTGGATACACTGGTGACATGAAAATGGGTACCTATTACTTTGATTAAAACGTCGATAAGCCTTGCCTCAATTTTGAATGTTAAAAGGTCCTTACCGTTTGAGCACATGCAACAAGAGCCGTCGCAGGATCCTGCAGTGAAGCCAACGCTGGTGCAGTATCGCAAGCACGATGCGGCCGTGTGTCCACCACAGGGAATTCGTGCAGCTTCACAGGACTCTCTCATCTTGTCGGCCTCAGCAGCGTTAGGAATCATGGACACCTGCATCTGCGGCATCATCATCATTTGGCGCATGACAAACTGCAAAAAATAAAATTAACGTTTCAATTACATCATGAGTTAGCTAATTTACAAATTAATGTCTGGTTATGTTATAATAAATATTGATTTCAAAATAATTATTTAAATTTTACTTGAGGGTCCGCCTCCAAAAATGACGCCTGAGCCAACAGGATGATGGCAAGAGATGTTAACATGTTGAAATTATTGCAATCACTAAATTCTAGTCTTATAGTAAATAGCCTACGTCGTTTTTCGGTGTCTCGTTTCATTTTCAAAAATAAAAAAGTGAAAATGTTCAGAAATTATTTAAAATCGTTTTTTAGAAATTAAGTCACTGCTTAATTAGCAATTATATATCCTTATTAAATTAAACTGCGGATATCGGTATATTAGATATAGAATATCTCAAGGCAAGGTTTCCAAGAATGATTTCAAACTGAGGAAAACTGACTTCAAAAGCTAAAAACTTGGTTTAAAACAAAGTTTCACGAGCGATGCGATTTGTGTTTGTTGGTTCGTTTTGGAACTGTTTCACGAAAACTATTGACCTCCTCTCTCCCGAAACGCTCCTTTTTATAACAATCTGCGAATTTGAAAAAAATGCATGCAAAAACATAATACGCTGTGGGTATGCTATGATGTGATTTGGTGTTGTGAATGACTATTCTAACTATGACATGACAAGATACCCGCTGAGGCTTCTTCACATCCATGCCCATGGTCAACAAAGTGCGATTTTGCACAATGTGCGAACTTGCGTTGCATCATTTCACCTTAAACCTGTAGCATGACTAAGATTTTGCAGATTCAACCACGACCACGCTTGACTTGATTCAGTGGAAAGGATACGGTTCTTCGTTCTTCTGAAGACAAAGACTGGGCTTGAAACCACGTAGTAAAAAAATATTTTGATATTTCTCCGCAGAGTCTCTTGCCCTGCATCATTATTTTATTTTCTTGATAAGCACCAGTTAGACCGCGTGTTGTGCTCCTGTTTGTTGTGTGTGTCGATGATTTGTTTCCTCATAGTGCGTATTGTTAACTTATCGTTCGTCATAATATTAAAAATATTATTATTTTCACTCTCGCGTCTGTCTCCACTCCGTTTCACTCCATTTGATACACACACACTGCGCAATGAAAACAACCTGTTTTCATTACAAAATATATAACAATGTGGGCACATTACGATAAGATTATATTTAGCCTGCTCATACTTTTATCGTCATAGTCAGTCACAGTCAAAGTTAACGATTTTGACTTGACTGAATCAAAACAAGATTTTTCATCAGCGTCAACGCCGTCATCGGCTCGTACCCAAACCCAAACGTCTTTCCATGCTCCATGCTGCTACGTAATGCCAAACTGCCATCCATTCATTTTTTTCTCGATCGGTTTCATTTTTTATAGCCACAAGCAAAAATGTGCTTGCGATGATTACGCTTTCAGTGAAGACTGATCCTGTCATGATTTCCTCAGCAAGATCAACTTCTTCTTCAAGGAAACTTTTTCGTTTCTTTGCTATTCCTCTTATTCTCGCTTATCGAATGACGACATTAAATTAATGTATCAGTCGGTAAGGTATAAGCGGGCTGGTTATAATGAAGTGATATTAAGGTGGTACATTACTTGCACATCGTTTAGGTTGAGGTGGAAAGGCGTCACAAAGGCGGGTTAGTGGCGCCCAGTTTCCCCCTTATTAGAAAGTTACTATAGATTACCTAAAAAACGAGGGGTTGTAACTTGTAACCTGAATACTAATGTATTGAGCAATTTAATTCGATTTTAAATATGAAGCAATCAAGCAATTACAAAATATGAATAGCAAAGCTAAATATTTCTTGTTCATATTTCTGGTTTACATTCGGCGTAAGCGTTACAAACTTTACGATGTACTGAATCGCAATTACATGTATCCACTCGAAAGCCATAAAAGTCAGCCCTCCCTGTCTGTGAAATTAAAAGTTACTACAGATGTAGAAACTCAATGCACTCAAGTATCTCAGTTAACTTGAATTATGTAAAAGGGGTAGATGGCAAATAAATGTATGAATGCATTACACTCCCCCTATAACCCTGCCGATGTGACGCCGCTGCCTGAAGATCTATTGTTATGAGCATGGGTAAGCATTAATGCTTTTCTTGTCTTTCTATTATTACTCAACTCACTAACTCACCCACTCCGATGCTTATCTTGATCTTTAAAATATAGCTTAATTAAATTCAGATTACCTCATTCATTATTCATTTTCATTCTTACTTTCGTTAGTTTTACTTTTCCAAGCTTTGCCTTTGCTGTGTCAAATCATTGTTTGACGTACATTTTATTTTGGTGTGCCACTTTTGTTATGACTCCTAGCTAACCTAGCTCCTGTGCTCCACTGCTAAAAGAAAACAAATAATTAAAGAACGGGTCAATTAATCGTGTTTTTCACGGATCCATCATCATCATGAGTAAGTACATGAATGAGCTTATCCTGGAGATATTTATGTCGACAGATGGATATGTGGATCCGTTGGGAAAAACAAACTGCATTCTTTATTTTTCACTTCGTGACTTATTTGTTTGTCTAATTTGTGACTTTTGTGAGTTGTGACCTACCTACAGCGACGAAGGCAGAGTCAAAAAACAAATTAATTAATTGGATCTACCGACCTACACAAAACCATTGTATGTAAATATATATTTTATATCAAAAGGATACGATTTTATGATTATTTTTCACGGAGGATTTTTCACTTATCCAGTTTGCCTTCAGAATTATTGTTTACGTAAATAATATTTCGGTTAAAATTAGAAAAGTTCAAAAAAGTCAATTTGGAAAAGCCCCAGATCCGCATATCATCCAATGGTAAGGAAAAATTCGAGATAAGTTTAGCAAAAACTAGATAAACTTGGAACTAATTGGGCATGTCAATCTGGTCGCAGTTGTTCAATCAAGTGGACTCGTTACACGTTTAGCTCATTAGTGCATCCTGCAACTTTCGATACCTACTTTGTATAGGACATGCTGTACCTGCCGGCACAATTATTTAGAGCCATTGTGTTAATCATTTCTCAATCCAGTTTTTACAAAAACGTTCTTCAGTTCCTCCGAATTTATAAAATCAATCGTTTTATTTTAGTTGCCTTTTTGATCGAGTAAAATTGAAATACAACAGCCATGAGTTGTTTTAAGAGTTAAAGGGTTAAAATCAGAAGAAAGAAATGTTTAATGCGTAACATGCGTCACTTATTTTCTACTTCATTTCAAAGTAGCGGCTTGTCTGACGAAAATAAAATGACGTGTCAAAAAACAGTTACAAAGAAGTGGTAAAAAAGCAAGTGTCAATGCTCCAAGCTCATGATACACTTTCCGATACATGAATAAATTATTGGAAACAGATGAACGGGAAATATGTACGATCATATCATATCATAAAATAATTACTTTTGACACTGTATCACTCCACTCCATAACAAACAAACATAACTTATTCAGAGAGACTTATTCATCAGTGACTAACTCTATAGAAAAAACATTTGCGATTTGGTGGAGCAACGCAGAGCACTGTGTATAAAAAGATTATTATTATTATTTTGGACTTCTTTTTCGTTATTATTACATGCAAATACATGGACCTACCACCCGCTGCTATTTTGACACAAACAAAAGACCAGATCAAAGCTTGGAAAAATGGACCAGGACCACCAATAAAACATGTTTGTTTTTTATGAGCTTTCGGTTTGATGCTGGCTGTCAATGGAGCAAATAAGCAGATTTTTTATGGCTCTAGCAAGCAAATCAAACTTCAAAGAATACAGAATAATATTATTTAGTCGGATCTTAAACGTCAAAAAAGTGTTTTATGGCATTTTTCTGGCAGCTAAGCTCAACCCGGTTCTGAAAATATCGCATATTATCACACCATAAATAAAGTGAAACAAAACGCAAAAATAATGAGAAAAACTTAAAGGTATTTTTTCACTTCCCTCTGAACTGAAAACAACTTCCAGAGAAACTTTTGTGAGCCTAGCTGGTTCGGACTTCCTTGATTTCATACAGTTCCTCATAATCAGTCACGAAATATGTAAGTCATAAAGATGTGACCTGACACCATTTTACACAATAACATTATGGGTTCTGAAAAGTTCCAAAATAAAATGCAAATCAGATTTCCCGTGAATTACGTCAAAACATTTCTGTTTATGTCATGGTCTTGATAACATCATAACAATATAAAATGTGTCAATTTGTTTTTCTTTTGTATTTCTTAATCCATGAAAAGGTTTTCTGGCATACAAGATACAGATACAATACAAATACAAAGTAAAGCGAAACAAAGTAATCAAAAAAGGGGTAAACGCAGAGGCAATAAAAGTTATGAATCAGAATGAGCAACAAAGGAACTGAAAATAATAATGACTCATTTCTATACCATTACCATTTGTATCAGTAACATTATGCTCATGTGTTTCGTGGGTCATGTCATGGATCAAAGAGTCAATGAATATTCATGGGAATCTAGAAGATTTTATTTAAGGTGTAAAATCATGGGTTTCAGGTGTTCCAGGTGTGCTCACTCACGCATATGCTTCCTTTTTTAAAGGAATTTTCGCGAATCTTTGTTTATTACATTACATGTGAATTTGGTGAACCCGAACCCAGAATCCAGTGTGACGTGACATGAAACGTGAACGTGAGTGTCCGCTTTTTTTTACTGGCTTCCCCGATTTTCTGTATTAAGGTGAGATGAGATGATTTATGGTTTTTAATAATAATGATGATGATCCGATGATGAATGTGTCATATTTTATAACAAGTTTCTAGTTGATATGAATGACGTCGATTTAACAATTACCATTTATTAAGTCATTCTTTTATAATGAATGCTATGTATACAATTATACATTTGCATATTACATCATGAATTATACAAGTGCAATCATTTTTGCGCCGTATTCACCTTTTTTATTTAGTGAAAAATGAGGAAAAAACTAATTTCTAAAATAATTAAAATATTATCATAATTACGCTACTAATATTCCAGCAATTCTCATTCTCACTTCACCCGCCATTTTAATATGTAATATCAACAAGCGAGACATTGATGTGGGACGAGTTTAGATAAACAGCATCGTTAATTTACGTGCGGCTTCATATTTGTTGTCATTTGTTCAGTCCCAGTTCTGAAGATCTTGTAGATATTATAATTTAATTAGCAAGCACGGATAACCAAATAACCATAAATAAGTTTGGCAATGGTGGTGGAACCAAGCACCACAATAAATATAAATCAATGTGCCATCGGCTATTGTATGAACCAGGAGATTTTTTATTTCTTTATTTTTAATCAACCGGATCACAATTCACGGACGAGACGAGTAAACTAGACTAGACAAAGGGACAAGTTCATCATCAAGCAAGACCTACCTCACTGCAACGAGTGTGTCCACACATGCAGGATACAAGTAATCACCTTCCTCCTGAAATGGTGATGAAAATTGGAAAATGCAAATTGGTAATTTTGTTTACACATGTTTGCTGGCGATAACGTGGCAAAAAAGTCTCAAAAATAAAACAGTTTCGTTTTTTAGACATGCCAATGGAAGATTTTTCAGGTGTGATCTTAAGATCTTAAAAATAGATAATTAAATTACCAAACTCATTTTCCTCTAGTGTCTCAAATCTAGTCTCGACTTTGTTTGATAGGATTCAATCATCTGAGAATTATGATTATTGCCAAATCCATTCAGCACCAAAACTCCACATCACATAAATAATCACATTACCTCATTCCATATAACCTAACAGTTATCAATCGGTGACCAATATCAATCGTTTTAGGTAATGAAAGCTTGCAAAAGTTATTATAAGATACTGGTGTGATTCAAGGGAAGCTTCACTTCGTTCGAGTCAATTTTTATTGTTACCTGTCTGAAATCTGAAACATGATAGGGAGGTGAGGTGGTGGGTGTATCGCAAGTGCACAGTGCACACATAAAAACATTTACAGACACAATATGATACACACACAAAAAATATTCTCATAAAAATTAACCTGGCGCAACCCAGACCATCATCATCATCGTAGATGTGAGGTTCTCAGTAACGATCTTTATACCAAGGAAAGTGTAAAAATTTAATACATTCATCGTATTAGACACTATACACAATTTCATTCATGATATGATCATGATTATCATCATCAACATCATCATGATTTTTCTTATACCTGTGCAACAAATGCCTGAGGTATAAGGTCTTACTTACAGGTGGACACAACTAGATTAGTAGTAGACTATAGACACAATTGTTGCGCACAAACATGAGAAAAAAACATTACGAGCATTACAAGCAAGTTAACAATTCATGCATTGTTGTAAGTACTGAATGTTTGAAGTATGAGTATGATATTATAACCATAACCATCTGATTACTTACTTTTCAAAATGAAAGATAAGCCAAACTTAAAGTGAAAGTCACTGATAATCGTTTTTAAAATAAACGGTGATTAAAAATTGGTT